>JAOTQM010000385.1:3727500-3831783 GCA_026939265.1 Oreonectes daqikongensis | reverse complement strand
ACTCCTCTACTCCTCTTCCTACACCCCCTCTACTCTCCTCCTCCTATTCTACTCTACTCTACTCCTCTACCTACACCCCCCCTGTACTCTCCTCCTCTTCCTACACCCCCTGTCTTGTCTCCTCCTCCTATTCTCTCCTCCTCCCCCTCTACTCTCCTCCTCTCTTCCTTTCTCTTCTCTCTTCTCTCCTCCCCCTATTCTGCACCTCCTCTCTTCTTCCTCCTACTCTGCTCCTCCTCCACTCTTCTTCCTTCTTCTGCCCATTCTCCTCCTATACACCTCTTCCTTTCCTCCTACCCTCCCCCAGTTCTGCCCCTCTTCCTACTCCCAGATCTCCCAGGCTCGAACCCCCAGATCTCTTGATCTAAGGCTTGTGTACTTTACCACTGAGCCACCGGACGCTGCACATTTGAGAACCTTTTTCTGGTAATTTTATCTTTTTATACATACATAGTCCGCGTAAGAAACGTGGGAGATCGGCAAATGCTGGCCTTGAACCGTGAACCTCCTGATCAAGTTAGTGCCCATTCCACTGAGCCACCAGCTTTCACACCTTTGAGACACGTCTCCTGGCGTGTTTATCCTTGTTATACATACATAGTCCACGTAAGAAACGTGGGAGATCGCCAAATGCTGGCCTTGAACCCTATCCCTGAACCTCCTGATCAAGTATCAGTGCCCATTCCACTGAGCCACCAGCTCTCACACCTTTGAAACACGTCTCCTGGCGTGTTTATCTTTTTTAATACCAACTTGATTGTATAAGGGACGTGAAATAGTACATAAATTCAGAATCAGCTTTATTCGCCAAGTGCACACACAAGGAATTCGTTCTGGTTACAGGTGCTCTTAAAAACACAGTATACACATAACACAAGAAATAGAAAAGAATTTAAAATAAATATGGATAAAAATATAACTAAACTGCACCTTTGTATATTATTATGTGCAAGTGTGGCTAGTAAGTACTGTATATTACAACTGTGTACTGTACATGTTTAAGACCAAGAAAATAGAATATCATGTATTTACATAAAGTGTCAGAGTAAAGATATTGCAATGATATATATATCACTTAAGAACTAGGAGGTTATGGTGGATGTACTAGCTGTTCAGGTCAGAGCTTTTTTGACAATGGAGTCTATGTGGGTCTCCCACTTCAGGTCCTGTGAGATGGTAGTGCCCAGGAACCAGAATGACTCCATAGCTGTCACAGTGCAGCTAAATTCTGACAAGCCAGACTTGAACCCCGGACCTCCTGACAAAGTGTCAGTGCCCATACCACTCAGCCACTGCATTAGTGGCACATCTCTTGGTAATTTTCTCTCTTTTTATACATACATGGTTACCATAAGAAATCAAAGATGATAATGGTGAGTGTCAATGTTCAACACAAATGTTCAACCCCTAAGCAAACAAGACGACAGTGCTTTGTTGGTTTATTTTTTTTTTTTTTTAAAGCGATGGATTCGAAACATCATCTCCACATACACGGGGTGAATGTTCAAACCCTGAGCTACTGAGTGTCACAGTGTTCTTGCTGAAAGCCCCTTGTTTTTTTAAAAAGCTAAATAAACTTTATATGAAACAAACACAAAGCACGAGAGTTTAGCAATTGAGCCATCAAAGCTGAAGGACTTAAAGAATCACACAAGGTATATAAATACCATATTTATTGTTAAATACGCTATATATTAGCAGCAAAATCATGAAGCACATTTAATTTTTTAATTGGACGTTTTACTTTACATTGATGACAGCATTGTGATGTTTGTCCACCGGAGGGTACTCACGTTACTTTTATTTTGCCTGTTCTTAAAATATTACTTGATGTTGTTGTGCTTTTCTTAAGTAATATTTATAGTAATTCAAAGGCATAGTAAGCGATCCCTGAGAAACATCGTTGACGTTTTAAATCAACATCCAAACAAAAACACTACTGTCCAAAAACACACACTTCCTTTATAACGCAAGTGATGAACACAACAGACAACAGTTTGTGCAGCATATGCAGGTATAGATGAGCCAGCTGTGCCCACTGCCCAAGGGTATGTTTGAATCAAACATGTTTAATAAATTTGATAATTCACTTTAATACTTAACGTAACATTATTTTAAGTAGAATACAATGTGATACAGTCAGACCTATGTATACCTACTGCTAATAGGTAGTTAAAATTATTAACTGACAACTTGCATCGTGTTACAGTAGTAAAAACATGGTTCCTGGCTCTTGCCTTATCTTAGCCCTTCTTTTTACCATTTTCTACTCCCAGAAATGTTTTCACTTTAGCTCCAGCTCACATTCTTTAGCTTTGTCATAAATAATGGGACTTACACATATAGTAAAGGTTTTTTGAGGATTGAGTGTTAAGATGTATGTTGTTTATACCTTCCTGTCAACTATGGTAACAGTTCAGAGCTTTAAAAAAAAAAAACAATGATGTCTGTCTCGTATTCACAGGAACTCCAATGTTGACGTTGAAATCCCAGCACCCTTTTCTCCACTTCTGCTTTGTGAGCACCTCGTCTGCAAGAGAGTACTGAAAAATAAAGTCAACCAATTATTTAGCAGATACTGGACATATAAAATTATGATAAAAAGCATATGACACAAACGTGATCCACAAATGTGTTCAGTGTTTCCTACAGGGCAAATATATTGATCTGTGGAAATCACTAGCTAAATAACCAGCAAGTGACAGAGGCAATAGGGATAAAAAGCAAATGTTGGATGTTTCCAGTGATTTAACATTTACAATGAAGGCAAGAAACTCGGCCAACTGAAATAAACAATGAACAAATCAATTCAGCACGTGTTTATAGCGCAACAGTTTTCTCTCGGTTACCATCCTGCAGTTTCTTGGCGCTGTTCATCAGCAATCGCTTTTTTTTATTTAAAAAAAACAAATTTAAATTAAGTTTATCACACAAAAGCACCAGGGTGTTTTCAGATGGGAATGGTTACTGAATGGCTTGAAATTAAAGGCTGCTTTAAAGACTATTGTGTGCTCAGTTATGATGAGGAGTTATGTGGTTGTCATGGTGAGGGAAAGCTTGTTACTTTTAATGGCCAGAGCCTTAAGCAATGGCAATAACAAATTGCTAGACTCAGCAAACTGGCTCTGTGTGGGGTGTATAGCAAGAGTGAATGCCACACACACACCTTCAACCTCCAACTGGCGCTGTGCCCTCTTGTGGTCTTGGTAAGTAATTACATTTTCACAACATCTATAAAGAGATTCATTCATCCTTCTAGTTCAGTTTCAGATCCTGTATTTAACTGTAATTGAGATAGTGGAACGCTGCCATTTGGCCCGGTGGGAGATTCAGGGGTTAGAAAATCAAGAGTTGGCAGGGAAAGTAGCAGCTGGAATATGGAGCAGATTTAGGGAATAATAAATGTCTCTCAGCTCCCATCAGTTCAGAGCAACAGACACTTCCATCCATCAGTAACAATATAAGATACTCCCAATGCGACGCAGTCTCAATGTAACCCTTTCTCTTCCCCGTCAGTTTTTTGGGGCTTACCTTTAATTTTTCCAAAAAGGTTTGAGAACACACTTTAAACCAATTAGCTTGCAGGGAAAAAGGCGTAGGAGTCGGGTTTGTTTGACTAGAACCGTTTTAGATTTTAACCAAGGATACATCATTCTTGGCAAGTGTGTGCGCTATGAATCAAGTTCTCAAAAGCAATAGAAAAAGGACCGACAAAATATGTATTTTTAAAAGTAATATAGTTTTATAGCTTAAAATGATCCAGAAATCCTTACTATATACAGACGTACACACGGCTCCTTTTGTTTTCCATAAAGTAACACGTTTGATGCACCGACACAACAGAGTACATAATGACAACACTACAACTAAATTTTGCAGTAAATTTTACAGGGAAAAACTTTAGTTTATTTTTAATTGTACAGAAATTAACAAGAAAAAGTTTTTTATATAGCCTTATATCCTGTAATTTTAAATGAAAAATACAGTATGCTTAAATACTTCTTTTTGAGAATCCTCTTCTATTGTGTCTAGGGTCAAATAATTATAATGACGAATAAAAACAAAAAAAGAATTCACTGCTTCACATTTAGCCATCAGCACTATTCCACACTAAACACCTTAAACCCATGAATAAAACAATATAGGATAAATTATATGCTTTAATCTGTGTATTAGTCCAAGCAAAACCTCATGTGCCTTCTCTGAAGGAATCAGGAATGGGTCACATACGCCTTGTCGTCTCGGTACATCTCTCACGCTCCAGTTCACTCAAAAGTGGACAGAAAAGATGTCAGATGAGTCAATGTACAAAATATGTACTGGCAGTTTAATTTTGAATGGAGGAAGCTGGTCATACATCAGTCCAAAGGAAGGTTTACATCCACTCCAACAGTCATGTGTTACTGTAGTCCTGTAGACAATTTCCAGTTCAGCCGGGTTATAAAGAATTTTGATATTTTGATAGAACGGGGGCTCAAATGTAATTTTTGGGATTTCAGAGTGAGTAAATTGAGAATTTAATGCAGGGCCTCATATACAAGCCAATCGCAAAAAACACCAAGACAATTACTTACCAAGCTGACTTGACTGCTTAACATCCTAAATATACAACATGGAAATGCATTTGAGAGATACCCTGGCCATCACATTGTCAAGCACAGAAATTCTAAATTCAAACAGATAAAAGCTGAAAGGTATACCTGTACACGCATATCTGGCCCACACATGAAGAATTCGGTTCTCTCTTCAGATGTATCAGCTGATAAGATATGTCCTCACTGTGACTGGGCCTCTATACCGCTAGAGAGATCACTCATCTACTGCTATTGTTGAGCTGCCATCAGCTTTACGCTGCGATTCTCTTCTGAGTGGCTACAGTCAATGTAACAGACACCAAGTAAAGACTATAAATAAGCTTTACTGGGTGTTCCAGAGAGAGACAGAGCACAAGCAAGTAAACAGAAACCAAGATTTAAAAAGGAACGTTACGTGTTATTTAAGTCCATATCATCCATCATTTATATACAGTATGCATATATATACATTTTAACAGTCCTGGGATGCAGAGACGCATGGCCTCCTAGACTCTTGGTAAAGGCTATGGGGCATCCAGTTAACCAGCATCACAAAACCCACACAACAATTGAAGAACTAAACAAATATTTGTTTGACCGTGTTGCAGACATGTTGCTTATTGAGCAGTTTTGCCGGGGAAAATACGCAGAGCGCATCACATTGAGCATTTATGGGTCTTATTGCCTAATATATTTAATCCAACTGCAAAACGATTCCGCTCATGGACAACAAAGCAGGTTTGTAGAAAAGGTTTTGTAGAACTAAAAAAAAATCAACCGTTTCTACTCACCCTCATGAGCCACATAGAAAAATCACTAGTTTGGAACATAGAATTAAATGTTCACGATGCATAAAACTACACTTTAAAATAAAAGTGCTTAAAATGTTCTTCACAGCGATGCCATAGAACCACCATTTAGCCAAACAGAGAGATTCTTCAGATGTTAAAGGTTCTTCAATGGCATCAAAGAACATTTTGAAGCACCTTTTTTAAGAGTGTACTTTTGCTTATCACATTACAAATTCAATAGACGGATTTCACTCGGCTGCCATGTTGAGATTGAAAGCGAAGCAGAGGTGGGAAGAAAACCAGAAGAACAGATAGACTGGATTTATTCAAACGATTTATGATCTTAAATGTAAACGTGAAAATATAAGCATAGGATGCAAGTCACAAGCTGTTTTACTTGACCACTTCAGCTGTACCAGAAGCGGGTTTCATTGGTGCACACTAAGTAACTGTTACGTTGTTTTAAAACGCATAATTTGTTTATTCATGTCACACACACCCGATGGTAGTCTAACAATTGCAGTCTATCTGTTCTTCCAGTTTTCCTCCCACCTCTGCCTCGCTTTCGATTTAAACATGGCAGCCGAGTGAAATCAGTCTATGTTGTGGTTTAGAAAGCTAGCAACTTTTTGGAGTTTGATAATGCCCAGTCAGAACAGAAGACAAAAATCCATACAGATTTTGAACAAACTGAGAATGACTACATGACAGAACTTTCATTTTAGGGTGAACGGTCCCTTCAAGGTGAAAGGTCGTAAATCAGCGTTAATTGCCGGGTACGAACTGACAGTTAAGAGTTTCAAATGGGTTTACAACAATGGCGTGCACAGACCTCTGATGGCGCCGGAGCTGAAGGACCAAAAAAAGTCACTTAATCACTGCACTTGTTTAGACACTGTAAAAATACACTTGTTAATGTATACATTGCAATAGTACGATATATTTAAGTAGGGAGATAAAAACTATATCATTAAAAATAAACATTACTACTGTTTTGTTCAGTAAAATAAGGTAACAATGTTGAATTTGTGTTAAATTTTGTTAATATTTGACTAATATATATGGAAGTGCTAACGGTCACGAAATCAAATAACTGACTTGAACGTTTTATGTTCTTCCATTAAAATCCAATATTTCCCCCTGGAATTAATTTGCCAAAATAAAGACCTTTTCTGCAGAGATATTATAGACCGTTCCTGTTAACATTAACGGAAACATTGTTACACTGCAGAAGCTGGATGGCATTTGTTTATTTACACTTCCATTAAACTGAAATCGGAGCCTGCAAAGAACATTCCCTATAGTTAAAACTGTGCATGACTTCAGATTATTCTCGCAAAACTCCTATTGTAATCAATTAAATTGACTACACCATTGTTTATGACGAATATGGCGATTCTCATTTAGACACCTCTGATTGGCCATTACGTTTCTAATCTCAACAGATCCGTCTATCACTGGTTGTAATGCTAAACCTATCAAAAACACGCCAGCTCGTGCAAATCTACATGTAATACTGTAATCGACTGTCATTTTCACACTTCATTTTACACTTAAAAAAAAAGTTGCATAACATCTTATCGAAACAATTCACAATTTATATTGCTTTTATTGGGCTTGTCAGATATCTGAAGAGAAAAGGCAAAAATGTTTTCAGGGTCAGTTTTACAGAAGAATGCACAGGAGTTAATTAACATCTTATTTAAGAAGTTTCCCTCGGCCAAGTTCATGGAGAAACGAGTAGGTTTTTATTCCGAATACTTTAAGTGCTGTAGTAATAAGTCATGGAGAGAAAGGAAAGGAGAGTCACCAAAAGAACATCTATTTCTTAGTGTCACAATTACAATGGAGACCATATTGATTTTTATTATAAAATAGGGATTTAAACAAATAACACAAAGTTGTACTGACTCCCAAAAGAATTCTGTCAAATCAAATAAATCAAAACAATGAGAATTCTAATTGTTCATAACAATTGTAATCATTCCTTTCATAACATTCAGCTCTGTGATCACAGCTTAAACTAACAAGATTTTGGCTCCAGGCTTGGAATCAGATGTAAATCGAAGGTCAGTTATGTAGATGCTAAGAATGGTTATTGTGATACACCAATTCAATGGAAATATTGGTAAAAATGGATTTTGATCGATTTTAAATAACTCCTACCACTAGAGGGAGTAAACGTTGCGGTTTCCATGCCGATGCACTGCGTTTACCTCAGATGCTAATGAACTGTGCCTGAGGACTTACCAGTGTTGTGCTTTTGTTTTTATACTTACATTTAAGGCTTTTTAATCGGTCTAGGAGTTCCATGCCTGGACCCATAACAGATTTTGAGGGTCCACCGAGATTTCTTTGTCCAGATTGCGAGGCTGAACTTGAAGTCTGTACTTCACCTCGACGAGACAATTGGGCAGGTTGCATGTACTTCCGAGGCAATTGCCAGCGTCCAGAGAGATAAGTGAGACTAAGCTGGAAGAAAGAGCATTACGAGGCATTGAGTCTGGAGTTGAACCAGATAGCCCACGAAAGGAAAATACTGATCGGGAAAATTAAAGAAGTCTTCACACACTGACTGCTGGTGAACTGTTCCAGATTGCTGAAAACATCATACCATCTAAAGGTGTGGACACCATATCCAAGGATGACGAGGGAGGTCATTTGAATTGATTTCTTACATGGACAGCAACACTTTAACCACAT
This sequence comes from Oreonectes daqikongensis, assembly GCA_026939265.1. Taxonomy (NCBI): domain Eukaryota; kingdom Metazoa; phylum Chordata; class Actinopteri; order Cypriniformes; family Nemacheilidae; genus Oreonectes; species Oreonectes daqikongensis. Next base: position 3,823,715 of record JAOTQM010000385.1, on the reverse strand, counting down.
CAGAAGATAAAGGTTAAACACAGTTACTGTTTTTAAAAGAACGTGTTGATGAGCTTATTCAAAATAGAGCACCTGCTGATGTGAGTGACCAATCTATATATGATTTGATTGAGACTGGTGTCTATGCAAACACCTTCATCAGCCAAACAAAAACAGACACACCGAGAACAAAAAACCATACATACTGTGGCATCATGAGAAGGCATGTGTTAGAGGGAAGATACATTCCTTTAAGATGGCTGGAACAAGATGGCCGCCAGTTAAGAACTACAAAGCCCAGACTGCCCGAGCGGGAGACACTCAGCTGCAACCAACCAGATATATTGTTTGGTGTGAGAGACACAAGAGCCTGTTGCATGACTAGAAGAGGAGAGCAGTAAAGAACTTTAAGTTGACCCTGTTTGATGCTGAAAAGACTGAAGTTTGTAATTAAACTTTTTTTGTTGATCATTAAATTTTGCCTTTTTACTGAAGAAACTCTTGTTGTGAATGGAAGAACTGCACCAATAAAGGATTCTCAACCTCTCATAGTGCCACAATACATTTTCATCGGCAGAATCTACGAATGCTAATGGTGACACACAGTTTGTAGAATATCAAAAGCAACTTAGGAATTAGGCAGAAAGCTGTCAGTTTAAAATCTCTCAGACAGTTAACAGAAGCAAAACACCACTTGGAAGACACGTATCCCCTCAGCCTGATAATATGATGGACATGAGAGATGTGTCATACTTGACCACCGTGTATTGTGAATCCTCTACGTGGCAAGTAGGTGACAATACTTCTGACGTTGGTAGAACACGGGCTAGTGACTATCCTTAAAATGGGGGGGAAAGATGACGTTAAAGCATACTTGCATGCTTTTGAGACCATTGCTACCAGAGAAATATGGCCAGAAAAACAGTGGACCAAAATATTAGCACCCTTTTTATCAGGGGAATCTCAGAAAGCCTTCTTACACCTAGATCATTGTCCTAGCTAACACTTAAGCCTCCTTAAAGTCCTAGTGGTTTTACAAAGTTCAGAAGGGCCCAAAGGTTTCATGAGTGGAGCTTCAGGCAGGACCAGCCTCCACATACCCAGATGCACAAGGTGATGCGACTTACCTGAAAATGATTCAAGCCTGATGTTCAATAAGCAACGAAAGTTGTCAAATCCCTGGTAAATGGACCGATTTGTGAGAGCCCTACCCGTAGATGCTTAAAGATTTATGTGTCAAGATAAATTCCCCCAAGAGATGGAGGCAGTTGAAAGATTCCAAGCCAGCACAGACATGGTGAACTCCTGGCCCTTAAATGCAGCAAGGTTTCAACAAAAATTGCTCCCTAAAGTCTCTGCCCCAGTTGGGCCAGCCCACAAGGGAGATGGCCCAGCCAACCCAAACTGCCAGCTGGAAGTACAACGTATAAACCAAGAACTTGTTACAAGTGTGGGGAAGTAGGGCACATTTCGTGGCAATGTAACAAAACCGATGAACCTATGCCAATGGCAGAATCTTTAAGTGGCCAAAAAAGTACCCTCTTTGCATCCTATTTGGGGGCGGTGGGTTCCAAGCTATGACATGTCCGCTGTCAGTTAATAGTCAAGATGTAACAGCATTACTGGATTCTGGTAGGGGGTTTGCCCGTGTTCACAAGTCATTAGTCAACCCACGGCAAGTCTCACTTGAAAGCCCCGTTCCGGTATCCTGTGTACATGGAGATACTTATACATACCCCACGTCTGCAGTAACGCTAGTCGCAACCAGGGGCAAGTATGAAATCCAACCTGGGGTGGTAGATTCTCTCCCCATACAGGTGTTAATTGGACGAGACTTCCCAGTCATTCACAAGCTGTGGCAAGATGTACAAGCAGGGAGGGTCAGAGACTCACAGCAGTCCCAGAGTAAAAACAGAAAAAAGGTATCAAGTCATACGAGTCAGAATGAAAGAAGTCCAACTCACTGTTGCCTTCCAGTGCAGACACGGACCATGGGAAAGGGAGACTTGAGTTTTGACGGAGTCGGCCTTACAGCAGGCATACGCTAACACGTATTCCTCCCTAAAGGAAGAAATATAGTCGTAGTGGTTTTGCAGAGTTCGGAAACGCCCAAAGGTTTCATGAGTGGAGCTTCAGGAAAGACCATCCTCCACATACCCAGATGCACAAGCTAATGCGACTGACCTGAAAATGGTTCAAGCCAGATGTTCAATTAGCAACGGAAGTTGTCAAATCCATAGTAATGGACCGATTTTGTGAGAGCCCTACCTGTAGATGCTAAAAGATGTGTAATTCAAGATAATCTCAATTCCATCAAGAGATGAGGCAGTTGAAAGATTCCAAGCCAGCACAGACATGCCGTCTCTCCCGACCCTTAAATGCAGCAAAGCGTCAACAAAGGTTCAATTAAATTCACTTTTATTTATATAGCACTATTTACAAAGTTGCATTGTTTCAAAGCAGCATTACAGGAAGAAATTCAAAACAAAACAGAAGTTAATAATAAAAACCGCAAACAGTCCAACTTTGATCTTTGTTATTGGTGAAAATTGCATGTGTTGAGCTGGGATGATCGGTCAGGCCCACGGGTTCTCTCAGGAGGATGGCACGTGAGGAGGCCCACGGGTTCTCTCAGGAGGATGGCACGTGAGGATCAGCTTTCACCAGCATAGTCTGTGATTACCTCAGGATAGGTATGACAAGGTAGGGGGAGGAGAGCAGAAAAGAAAAATTAGCATAGCTGCTGTTCATTTCTTTTGGACTAGAGATACTGTATGTGTATGCTTTGCTGAAAAAATACTCTCCCAGTTTAAATCTAGATTTAATAATGTGTGTATGGACCCTTGAATAGTATCAGGAAGGCTATTCCAGAGTTTAGGTGCTGCATATGAGAATGCTCTACCCCCCTTGGTGGATTTAGTTATCCTAGGTACAATCAGAAGTTTTGTGTTCTCAAACAATGTGACTTAATGGGTAGCCAGTGTAAGGATGATAAAATTGAGGTTGTGAAATCAGTTTCTAGCAGCTGCAAAGGTTGCTCCCTACAGTATGTCGGGGGAGCCCACAAGCCCACAAGGGAGACGGCCCAGCCAACCCGAACCGCCAGCTACGCTATACAACGTATAAACCAAGAACCTGTTACAAGTGTGGGGAAGTAGGGCACATTTCATGGCAATGTAACCAAACTGATGAACCCATGCCAACGACGGAATCCTCTAGTGGCCAAAAAAGTATGACAAAGCTATGTCCAGTGTCAGTTAAGTCAAGACAAAAGCATTACTGGATTCTGGTAGTGGGATTACCCTTGTTCACAAGTCATTAGTCAACCCATGGCAAGTCTCACTTGAAAGCCCTGTTTCAGTAACCTGTGCAACAGAAAAAAGTTAAGTCAGAATGAAGGAAGTCTAAATCACACCATTGCCTTCCAGTGCAGACACGGACCATGGGAAGTGGAGACTTGAGTTTGACAGAGTCTGCCTCAGAGCAGGCAGATAAACCCCCAGAAGAGCACGACCGCAGTCCAGAAGTGCCAGAACAGCAGTTGCTAACATGCCAGTATGGAACAGCACAAATGAATGACCCTACACTCACCAATGCTCAAAAACATGCAAGCGTAGTGGAAGGGGTAGGCACTAGTGATCATCCCTTAATGCAGCCACATTATGCAGTCAAAAATGGGTTGCTTTACCAAATAAAATGAAGAGGAGGTTATCGCCACACTGAGACTCAGGGTAGACACGTTCTGCCAGCTTTTGGAGGTGCACCAACAGGACTCTGGCATAGAGTTTGCCCACAATGCTCAAAAGGGAGATGTCTAACCAACACTGGCAAAGGGTGTCATGGGGCAGCAGAAGGGTGATCTTGCAGTGCCCGATCAGGTCTGGGGGAACGCCATCACTCCCAGGAGCTTTACTACATGCTAAGCTGTCAGTAGCCTTGGAGAGTTCTTCCTGTGTTGGTTCAGCATCAAATTCCTCCATGGTGGGCAGTGGTTCAATGGCATCAAGTGCTGAGGTGACAACAACATTCAATTTGGCCAATGTCAATGTATGAGCTCACGTTATCTCATGCCAAACAACTGGAGAGATTGAATACACAAGTGAGGAAATGGCTTGGGCTACCGAGATGCCTTAGCAATATAGGGCTGTACAGAAATGGAGCTCTCTCCCTTCCCATTTCAAGCCTTGTTGAAGAGTAGAAATGCACCAAAACAAGGCTGGAGATGACACCAAGAGAGCCTGGAGATGACACCGAGAGAGCCTGGAGAGACTGCTGGCAGGAGGGAACAGACCCCATCGGGGCAGACATGGGCTAGCTACCCATGTTGGCAGGACCCATTACCATGAAATGTAATGGGTCCACCCACCTATGGCTACAAAAAACACAAAAGAAAGAATACCCCTGGAGTCTGCGAGAGCGGGGACGCAAGATGACACATGGACAGATCACACGGCAACAGACCAAGGAATGGAAATGACAAATCAGGAGATCAGCATGGCAGAAGTTGGAACAATAGGACATAAATTAGAGATGCATCTGCGGCTGGACAAAGATAACATCAGAGAAAGGGTTAAAAATCCATCAGGGCAGAAAAAGTGCATGAAAGAGCTTAGTGAGGAGCCTCGCATTGACCAATACTTCACAAGAGGTAGGGCAAATCAGTCGAGCAAAGCCCAGTGGCAGGACAAACAAACACCACAGGGTATCAGAACCCCAGACAAAGCCCAACCAGGCACAAACTTACCAACACTCAGTAACCCGGAGACCACCCAGCGGCAGCAAGCAGTAGAAAGGAAAATGCACGGAAGACCTCAGATAGTGGCCTAAAATCCTGCAGCAAAGAGTGGGCAACCACTGATTCGGACCTCGCCCAGCTATTAGCGGGTCAGAAAGATGTTGAAAGGCCACAGAAGTGGAAAGGGAAGGCCTAGAGGCACTACAAAGCGACAAAAAATATATATATTTCACCTGGCCTCGCAGCGAAGACCAGAGAGCTTGAGGAAGCAACATAAGAAAAGGAGCAAACCAGGGCTGCCTTCTTCAAAGATCCTTACAAGCTTGTCAGTAGCATCTTTAGCAAGGAGAAATCTCAGACCCTTAAAGTACCAATAACAGATCTTGAGGAACACCTCAGGAAGATGTATTCTGACAATCAGAGGCATGAGCCAATCTCCATTCTAGAAGATATGCCACCAATTCAGCCACCAGAACACCAGATGGACACAAGACACCCTAAATGGAGCGAAGTTGAAAGTGCAGTAAAACGGGCAAGAGCTGCATCAGAAGAAAAACACTTCAGTGCAGAAGGCAGGCATAGGGGGTTTCTCAGGATGTTTGGAACATGCTAATATCATCTGGCACCATCTGCAACCGCAAAAAAGGAGAAAACAGACCTGCATGTGGTTTTTCTAGACCTTGCCAATGCTTTTGGATCAGTGCCTTATAAGATTCTGTGGACAGCTTTTGACTTCCATGTTCCAGAGCAGATAAAGCTGATTAAGGCATACTTCCAGGATCTCCAATTCTGTATTACATTGCAGGAGAGCACCACTACTTGGCAAAAGCTGGAAGTAGGCATAATGGAACTAATTATCCAGGCATCGCGCTGGGTGGTTGGAGGAGGGCGTTTAAAAAACGGGTTGCGTCTACCTCCCATCAGGACATACATGGACGATATGACAACCATCACAACTACCAAAGCATGCACAAAGCGTTTGTTGGATAAGCTGCAAGCAAACATCAGTTGGGCACAAATGGAGATCAAACCCAGCAAATCCTGCAGCATCTCCATTGTCAAGGGCCGGGTTACCAACGATAGGTTCCGTATAAAGGGTGAGCCTATACCAACGGTCACAGACAAGCCCATCAAAAGCTTGGACGATGGTACACCGCAGACCTTAGACACCGAACAGGTGGAACATTTTAGGCAGCAAGAGAGGCAGGCAAAATCAATAATACAACACTTCCTGGGAAGCTGAAACTCTAATTCGGCTTGTTGCCACGTTTGATGTGGCCAGTGTCAATGTATGAGCTCACGTTATCTCATGCCAAGCAACTGGAGAGATTGAGAAAAGCCACAACCAAGCAGATTGCCAAGGAATTATTCCCGAGTAGTAGGGTGGGTATCCACAGGATATACTTACAGACCAAGGGACCCCATTCATGACCTTCAAGTGGGAACAGAGATCTTTCATTACTCAGGACAAGCAGATAAGGACCTTCATCTACCATCCTCAAACTGATGGCTTAAACGCTTTAACAAGACCCTGAAACAAATGCTTCGCAAGACCATTGACAAGGATGGCAGAAATTGGGACCAACTCTTACCATATCTCTTGTTCTCGATCAGAGAAATACAAGCCTCCACAGAGTTTCCCCAATTGAACTTGTGTACTTCTGTTATATCCAGCAGCTCTTTTGGCTTGCAGAAGAAGCCTGGGAGGAACAACCTTGCCCCATCGATCCTTCATTGAACACGTGGGGCAAATGAGGCGCAGGACAGCCATTTACCCCATTGTGAGAACACATGCAGAAAGCACAAAGGAACAAGCTATGTATAATCGTCCCGCACAGCCTAGAGAATTTCAACCTGGAGACAGTCTTGGTGCTTGTTCCCACAGTAGCGTGAAAGTTCTTGGCCACCTGGCAGGGCCCATTTGAGGTGATCGAGAGAAAAGGGGGGTCAATTATAGGGTCAGAGAACATGGCAAAAGAAAGCTGGACCAGATATACCACAACAACCTCCTGAAACATTGGCACCCTAGAAATGTGAGAATTACTCTCCATGAGAAGTCAAACTGAGCCCAGACCTAAATCCCCCACAAATACAAGAGGGGGTTGTAGCTAGTGGATTGTAACAATTATTTGTTTATCACCCTCGCTCCCAGGCCATGCCCAGGTGATCCAACATGAGAGCCATACCGTACCAGGGAAAACTGTACATCAGCACCCTTACAGAAGTCCAGAGGCTAGACAAGCCATCAAGGAAGAGGTGAGGAAAATGTTAGAACTAGGGGTGAGAGGAATCAAAGTGCATGGTCCAGCACTATAATTATGGTCCCCAAACACGATGGCACCGTAAGGTTCTGTAACAACTTTAGGAAGTTGAATGAGAAAGTTCGATAAATACACTATGCCTCTCATCGATGAGCTGATTGACAGGCTAGAGAAGAGAAGACTGCTTTTGCATTTACCCTTTGGGCCTGCATGGGGCCCCAGCCACCTTTCAGAGGCTCATGAACAGTCCTACAACACCATCAGCAGTATTATGCTTATTTGGATGTAGTGATCCAGTCCAGACTGGGAAAGCCATCTGGAGCAGAGGGTGTTGGATTCCCTCAGAGGCAGGCCTCACTGCAAATCCAAAGAAATGTACAATTGCCTACACTGAAACGGAGCATGAAACCGGGCTACACAATAGGCAGAGGTCTAGTACAAATGCAAGCAGCCAAAATTGTAGCAATTCAAAACTGGCCTAAGCCACAAACCAAAAAGCAGATGACGTCCTTTCTGGGTCTAGCCAGTTATTATAGATGATTTGTTCTTTTCCAGTGTTGTTGCATCCCTGTTTGATGTTGAAAAGACTTGAGTTTCTCCAGTAACCAGTGGTCAACAAAAAAAGTCTCTGAATAACAAACTTATGTTGTGATTTGAAGAACTACACTAATGAAGGATCCTCAACCTCTCATGGTGCCACAATACATTTTTATCGCCAGAATCTACAAATGCTAAGGGTCACACTCAGTTTGTAGAATATTAAAAGCTACTTTTTAGCTATGAGGAATTATGGTTAGAAAGCTGTCAGTTTAATAACCCTCATACAGTTAACAGAACAGAAGCAAAACAGCGACACCACTTGGAAGACACTTATATACATCATATAATCAGGCTGAGGGGATGAGAGATTCGTCATACCATGTAGAGAATTCAAAATACATGGGTCAAGTAGGTGACAATATTTCTGATGTTGGATACATGTTTGTATAAGCAGATCGACAAATGCCTTAGAACAAACTATACAGAGAGTAAGATCATTCAGGCTGTTCTGCATATAGTGAAACCAGGGCAATTCAAAGAAATGCTCATTAACAAAGATGATTTAACTGTGACTGAACTGAAAGGTTTCCTGCAGTCTCACATGAGTGAAAGGAGCAGCAGTGAGCTTTTCCAAGAGCTGATGAGCACCAGACAACGTGAAAATGAAACACCGCAGACTTAAGCAAAGTCATTTTTGCAAAGCAGACCAACACTAATATGGAGTATGAGCCAAACACTGTCCAGAATGTCTTGCACACAATTCCTTGGGGCTTTTTGCCAAAATTTGTTACATCCTTTGTGTTCAGACAAGTGCTTTTAATTCACTCTGTTATACTTATGAAATGATGTTGAAGCATGTGACCAAGGTTTCAAGCGAGAAAAGTGCTGTATACTGTGACCTAGTCTGCGCTGACGTTCAAAGACACCCGTCCACAGTGTCCAGCTTGATTCAGAGTCAGATAGAGGTGAACAGAGCTCAAATCATCAAAAGAAAAGCAAAATGAATACCATTCAAGAGTTAAGTGCCAAAGTTGAAGCTTTGACTAAGTGTTCCCTTAATATTTTTTTTGAGCAGTATTTGTCAAAGCATAAACACCAAGTTAGTTAACTTACAGGAATATCAATCAACCTGGTAAGGAAGCATAGGTGATTGTGAACCATTTTTACTTGTTTTGGTGCAAATAAGTGACAACAGGTAAACTGGAGAGGAAACCGCAGGTGCGGTCTAAAGACCATCCGAAGGTGTTCTCACAAACGTTCAAGTGCTATGAAGTATCGGGATGAACTACTTTGATCTTAGTCATCCTGGTGCATGATAATGCCCGGCCTCATGTGATCATCCAGAAACTGCCTACAGACTCTGAAGGAATTGATGCCATTGACTGGCCCTCACCATGGATTAAAGCATAAGTGAACTCCTGGGCAATCTAAGTCTGGGAGTAGATTCTGCAGGACACCATGTGCAATCTCATCAGGAGTATGCCCAGACATTGTTGGTAGTTCATACAGGCACGTGGGGCCATGCATATTACTGACTAACAGTATGAGTTGCTGTGATGAAATTTAAAAATACTGGCTGATTCAAAATGTTTAAATGTAAAGAGCAGGGCAACAGCAGGTGCATTCAGGGTTTGATTTGTGGAGGAAGGGCATAGAGCAATTGGATGCTGTAACAGGACCAAAGGCAATGAAAAGACTTACCAATCTATTGGAAACGGGCATGCAGCAAACAGACTATGACCAAGCAAGTGTAATCGTGAACATCCAGAACGAAGCCGTCAGACATACCATGCAGCGTTGTTAGAGTAGGTCCACAGGAAGTTCTTATTTCCTCTGGAAACATGGCAAATGTCAAATGTAAAGTACCAGAAGATATTGACCTGCCAGATTCATTTCTTTTGTTCGAATTCAATCAAGACAACCCACAATTTGATGAGCATGATATTGGTGATGTATGAATGGTCTGATTAAAGTTTGTACAAAAATACACCAAGTTCCAGTAGGGAATTACACTAAGACATTATCTTACATTAGGAACAGCACTTGAAAATATACAGTCAATTGCAAACGAATGCGCCAGCTGCATTTCAAAGTACGGAGGACATGCTAGAGGAAGGGCATAAAGCAATTGGATGCTGTAACAGGACCAAAGGCAATGAAAGGACTTACCAATCTATTGGAAACGTTTCATCATGATGTGGCCTGTTTGCTGCATGCCCAAGACCAGTAGACTGTGGGGCCCATGACGTGAGTGTGAATGGTGCAGTTTGTCCTCACACCAAGAAAACCAAGTTCAGCACAAAAAGTGGCAAAATTTGCTATGGAAATAGATTATGATTAAGCAAGTGTAATTGTGAACATCCAGACATACCATGCAGCATTGTTAGAGTAGATCCACAGGAAGTTCGTATTCCCTCTAGAAACGTGGCACGTCAAATGTAAAATACCAGAAGATATTAACCTATCAGATTAATTTCTTGTTCGAATTCAATCAAGACAACCCACAATTTGATCAGCTTGATATTGGTAATGTATGAATGGTGTAGTTGTCCTGCAAACTTCAATCAGATCAAGTTCCAGTAGGGAATTACACTAGACATTATCTTACCTTTATGACCAGCACTTGGAAGTATACAGCCAATTGCAAACTGAAATGCGGCAGGCGCATTAAAGTATGGAGGACATGCTAGATGAGCTGAGAGATGAATGTTACATTCCATATCTGATGACATACTATGCTATGCCAAGACATTTATAGCCCATGTTGAAGGACTTTGAAAAGTATTACAAGCCCTCCAGCGACATGGTGTCAAGCTTAGACCAGCAAAATGTGAGTGTTTAAGGAAGTGAGATATGTTGGATGACTGATCTCAGCCGATGGAGTGTGCATTGACCAAAAAGATATTGATGCAGTGCAAACATTAAAAACCAAGACACCTACCACTGTTGGAGGTCTGTCTATCTATCATGAGCACAGCTAAATTCAATGGTGGGAGAGCTCTCAGATTCAACATCGAGTACCAACCTAGAAAGGCCAACATTGTTATATACTGATTTATATCTAGTGGAAATATTAAAAGCATGTAAGCATCAGAATGTACTGAAGAACTGTCCAGCGAAGCATTCAAGGCCACTTGGGAAGGAAGTAGGGCCACTGAGAAACAAGATGTAGCCTGGCTTGCAGCTCTCAACTTGGCACAGAAAGACTTACCACAATCTGGTATACATGACAATTAAACCATGATGAATTGCAATGTCTGGATCAGATCTTTGAGCTTTTCTCAGAGGTTATCAAACTAAAGGAATCAAATACGCGACATCCTCTGCTGCGTGCGTGAACCTCCTGGCTTGTTTTTTTCCGGCAAATGACAATGACAAAAGCTCCCCACAGAGACGGCATCCCATTGGAAGAAAACGACACGCCTGCGTCATTTGCCGGTGCAGACGAGGCATAACGTAAGCTAGACAAAGGTCTTCTGAAGCGGATCGATGTGTTTAAGACGACGGAGCAGTGTTGAGAAGTTCTTTAAAGCTCCAGAAAGTGCATCCATCAATCAGTCATTCTCCATTCACTCCCATTCTACCGCTTGGAAGTAAAATGATATGTGGGATTCTAACTAAGGAAAACAAAACATTTTCGGTTAGAATGCCTTCAAAGCATAATGCAGTCAGAGTGAGTAAAATGGTGAAATATTGATTTGGCGGTGAACTATCCCTTTATTATATTAAAAACTTTGGGTAGCTGACCCGGATAATTCACTTAACTTATACCACCCAGAAAATCTTCACTGGTAGAGACAGACCGTTTCACGAAGCGATGTTTAAAAAAAGCATCCTTTGAGTTTTGTTTTAAGTGTTCTCAAACACAACAATGAAAATAAGTGTTTTAGATCACAAGACAACAGATTTTTATTGTCTGGGGTGCAGATGGGCAAAGCAGCTTCCACTCTGATTTCCAATGGATTAACATACTTCGCCTTAATGGTGCTACAACCGTGACCCAGATTTTACATTTATTCATTTGGCAGACACTTTTATCCAAAGCGATTTACAAGTAGGAGAGCATAAAACATTTTAAGTGAAGCAACCAAATCAGATGGTCTTGAACAATGTTGAACTTAGACCAGGGTGTAGCTCAGCTTTGCCAATAGTAATTGTCAAAACTTCATGACTGCACACTGCTGACTAAATGGTGTATGTACTCACGTTGTGTTGAAGTTAAAGCTCCCACCCATCTGTCTCTGTGTTTCAGTCTCTGGTTACTGCAGGATACTGGGCAAAACACACAATAGACATTTGTCGGTCCAGTGCAATATAATAACAATAAAACTAGGCACTTTTCCCCAAGGTACATCTCCTTGACATGGATTAAGTATCATTTTGACCTACCCTTGGACCGATACGGCTATAGACACGCCTTTTAAGATTCTACAAGCACAACAGACATCTGAGTACACGTTATGAGCATCACCTGTCCATGACCAGATTTCCATCATAAAAGCAAATGCCTGTCCACATGTCCCAGAAACCAGCTTCTGTTGGTTGGGTGTAAGGTCCAAAGACATCCTCTATTCTGTGAGTTAAACAGACCATGTGTAATTTATTCACGAGTCATACATTCCAAAACATTCAAAGTTAGGTAGGGATGCAGTGTGTCGTGAATAAACATCTGTCTGTGCCACACTCACCATCTGAATGATTCGTGGATAATGGGTTTCTGGAAAGATTTCTCCTTTGTAACTCAAAAACAGATCATATATAATGTTTAATAAAACATTTTATTTAATGGCACCTTTCAAACCACCCAAGGTCACCTCACAAAAAAATTAAAATAAAACAAATCACTGCACAAAAACGAAACCCACAGTAAACACTCATCATACACAAGTAAACTATAGTAAGAATAAAAAAACAGGTTTTAAAAAAGCCTGGGTATAAAGATACATCTTAAAATGTGATTTACAAGTCAGCAAGGAGTCGCTGTTTCGGATATCTAAAGGAATGGAGTGCAGGGGCAGCATAGCTAAAAGATCTAGCACCCATGGTAGTTAATCAAATCCGATGTACAACGAGAGTGATTGAAGATAAAGATCTAAAAGCACGTGTAGGGGTGTAAATGCAGGTGAGTTGAGTGAGAAATTGGGGTGCAAGATTACAGAGTGCCTCGAGTAACGAGATCTTAAAATCAACTCGAAACTTAACTGGAAGCCAGTGCAATCGCTGGAGAAATGTGAGCAATAGAAGGCGTTCTAGAGAGAACAAGCTCCAGTTGGTCAGAACTCAGCGAATCATGTAACAATTTGGAAGGAGCACCAGTGAGAAGGGCATTACAATAGTCTATAAGTAACAACTGCTGTGTTGTCGGTGGAGAGAGAAGAGACGACGATTGATATTACGTAGATGAAAATATGCTGTGCGCGTGACATTAATATGAGTTTCAAAGGATAATGTGGTAACCAAAACACCCAGATTTTTAAAGGAGGATTACATTATTGTCTGTGTTTATTATGGTTTAGTGCACCTTTCTCGATACAGCTAAGAATTTCTAGTCAGACGGCTGTTAAACTTGATCTTAAAAAATGGTGTACTGAGAAGAAAATAGAAAACTTTGTAGTACCTCCATTTGAAACGCAGAGGCTGTTAATGGTGATGTGTCCAGTTTTGTTACAGTCACTCCTGTGTGTTAAACTGCACGTGAGAACCACCCAGATCATATTGACAGGAACATTAAACAGTGTTCTTCTGTCCTAACTAACAGTTCAGTGATTCCATATAATATATACAGTAATTGACACTACAAATTGAGAGAAGTTAAACAATTCCAAGAGATCTTAAACAAAATCTCACCTGTACAGCAACTCAAGAGCTACAGTGTCTCCATAATCATGTGACGGGTCTTTTAGGGCAGAGGATCAACATCCTGAGTGAGCAACCAGGGCTTCCACCAAACTTGCCTGCTCAAAGATGGAGTAACTGTGTTGTCTCTGGTAAAAACAAGTGTAAACGTGACAGGAACATGTTTGGAGAAAAGTGGTTTGTAAGAACACTGAACATGCAGTAAGTGCACAGCATTCACTTCACTGGCTTGTCTAAAAAAAAAAACAAAGCCCAGGAAGTCAAGGGCAAAGACTCTGTTAAAGCGCTGAGTTAGAGAATCCAAATCTAAAAATCAAGAGGAAAGGAAGTTAAATAAACATTGATTATGGAAAGATTATGAACAATGAAACCAAACGCCAAGCATGATATTGTCTGTAATGGTTAGATTTCATGTTAATGTTTTTATAATGTGATGTCTGTGATGTATTAAAGGGCTCTGTGTTGTACTCACCTTACACCAGTCATAGATGGAAGTCGGAAAGCCGTGAAGCAACAGGACAACATCAGAACTTCACAACACCAATCCACTCTATTAACAAATGTGAATACAGCAGTGCATTATTCACAGTCCACACAATCAAAAAACAAAACATTGACATGCCATTTTGATAATATAATCAGATTATGCACTGACTTATATAGAGCAGCTTTAGTTCAAGCAATTAATTACCTGACAAGGAAGATCCAGACCAGAATGTAAACAAAACATCATAAACCTTTACAGTACCAGAGTATTTAACCTTGCTTTCAATGTTTATGTAATGCATTGGGTACTGTTCGAGAGAGCGCACAAGAGTTTAGTGCAAATAGTTTATTAAAGTGATGGGGTAACAATATGGATGAAAACAGGGTAGTGAGCAGGAAACAGAAGCTCCAACAACGAGAGATTCCAAACAGTTAAGTAAACAGACAGGTAAATATAACTGGTAAGTATTACTCAGATATGCCAATCAGGTAGCAAAAACAAGTAATCCAAAAGGTATCAGGCAAGTAGAAACTAGTAAATCTACCTTTAAAGGTTATGTTATATTACAAAGTACTCAGGACTAACAAGCAGTGTGATAAGACTCAAACAGTGAACCAGGGCGAGTATATATAGAGTCCAGTAATGATGTACAGGTGCGGAGGTAATCAGCAAATGGCGGGAGGTGCAAGGGATTGTGGGAGATGTAGTCCGTAATTAAGTCCCGTGAAAGTGAGCGGAAAAACAGGCAGAGGAACAAACGGGAGTGTTACAGTTAAGATTTTAGATTACAGTGACTAACGAATTAAGATTATAAAAGAAATATGAAGAGTTTTTGGATTGCCATGACAAGCTAACGTGGACCGATACGGCTAGACACTCCTTTATAGGGGTGGAACGACAGTCAGCTCACGTTTCGGTACATATCTCGATGCAGGGTTAACGATACGCATCACGATATTTTGAACAAAATTACAAAATGAAACTTATTCAAACAGATTTATTTTCAAAATGTAACAAATTTCAGCAACTTGTTGCACATACCACTTAAAGAATTGTAACATTTTAAGGTTTAACTCAACTTCCTTTACTGCACAAAATGCACTGAAAAGTTTTGTAATTTAACAAAATTAGAATTAAGATAGGTTTCAGCTTATCTTCTGATCTTAAGACAGAACTAACTAAAGTAGGTAGTGCAGTAAAAAAAAAGAATGGCATTCTGTTGAAGTAGGTTTAAATGAACAAATAGCTTTAGGGTTGTTTAGGTTACTTAGGGATTTTTTTTGCAGAAAGACCAGCATATCTACATTCAAGATACTAGATTTAGACCTATTAATGATGTGATTATCTATCTCTATATTAGTCCACAAAATGTGAAAATGATTGGTTGGTTCTTGTAACATGACCTGTGGTGCGAGCGAGCCATTCTGAAGTTAAAATGTTTTCGTCGATGCGGCGCTTACGCGACCAGAAAAATAAGTGTCGCACCACATGCATCTACGCGATGCTTCCTATTTGAGTGCGGTTGCCGCTCATCTACATTTAAAATAATGAATATGCGAATGCAAGAGATGCGAAATGTGAATGGCCCCAAAGAAAGCCACAACTCCTACGCGACCAAGCAAGCGGCTGACGCGGGGAACATTTAATCCTGCTTGCGAAACAAGATTCAGTTTTTGCGCAAAACACTTCCACTTTCATTTTCTCTCAAAGCCATGTTTAGTTCGAGCTGAGGCAGGTGATTCAAATGATGTCTGTCACTGGTGAAAGCACACGTGACGCGCTGGCGCAGAATAGGTCGCGTCTTAACCGCTCAACGAATAGAATTAAAGGAACATCCTATCGTTAAATAAACCCCATCACACTACGATGCACATCGTAGTACGATATTTCGCGATGCAAAAATGTTACGAAGTATTGTTACAACCCTACTCTAAGGATTCTACAAGTACAACACAGACATCTGTGTACACGTTATGAACATCACCTGTCCATGACCAGATTTACGTCATTAAAGCGAATACCTGTCCACATGTCCCAGAAATCAGCTTCTGTTGGTTGTGTTAGGTCCAAAAACAGCCTGCGAGTTAAACATATGAATAAATTACACATGATGGTCTGTGTTCATGAGTCATACATTCAAAAACATTCATTGCATTATCTTTTTTTTTACTTTCAGCGCTGGTAACAGCAGTGAATCAACAAACCTTTTAGGTAGGTGTGCTTGGCGGTATGACCTTACATTTATATGACTATTTTCCATAATTATGCCGGTTTGACCGTACATGGCGGTATTTTAAAAAAAGTCTACTGATTGAGAGGAAATACTGCAATAGCTTGACTTCGAATGCCCTATTATAAAATTGCACACTAGTATTTAAACGGGCTTGTAAGGCCCACAAATTGCTCGTGTTGCCCCCTCCTGCGGGGACTTTAGTGCGACATTTACAAAAAGACACGGCTCCTCGTTTGGCACAAGTTCTTCTGTGTCATCCTGTTCTACATCTTCAATGTCAACATTTCAGAGAGGTGGCACTGGTGCCACCAAGCTATACAGTTGGTAGCACCAGAGTCGTGGGGTGAGGCAAGAAAAAAAAAAAAACTACAACCAAACGTGTTTAATACACCAATAAATTACAAATTCTAAATTATAGTTAATACACACTTTCAACACTTCAACCATATTTAAAGAACATCTTTAACAAGCTAAAATTATTGTATGCTACTTTGTACCTTTATCTGTTGCGAACAACTCGTATGAGGAGAACACAATTCCTTTAAAGTCGGGCCCAAAAGCACTCGCTGATTTTATTGTTTGATTAACATCATTTAAACCGATCTTTATTAAGCTGTTACCCTTTTAAGAGCGAGTATATGGCTATACGGATCTAAACTACGACATGCGTTTCCCAACTGTTTGTTTATGTAACGAACTACTCTTACAAGGATAGGCTACTTGATATGGGAATTTTGACGTGAACTTTGTCCGTTTCTAAGAAAGACGACATGAAAGTATTTCGCGCTCTGACTGTCTGTGCGCGCGCATAAGATATTAAACAACCTGAGAGAACCGAAGGCTTTATTGATAGCCTACATATGTTTGGCTTTTATCAATAACGACAGAAATAAAAATTAACATTTTGTATGCTTTGCAGTGTTGGAGAGCTTTATACAATAGTATAGTGCTTAAAGTGTAAACACCCTGTTGCAAAGGTTGTTTCCTGCATTAGCTTCACACTGCATACAAAACAATAACGAAATATGTTGTGTATTTGTACCTTAGCCGTCGAAATTCTTGCATTCTGCAGGCAAAACATTTATTTTATTAGCAAAAGAGCGCGTTTCACTCGTCTGCTCTGTCGATCGCTCGGCTTCATCTTTAGCATTGATGCGCCTCCGTCCGCATCTTACACCCGCGCATTACGGCAAAATTGAGTGACTGGATGCGCTGCTTGCGCAATATAACATTTCTGACCATTACATTTATAACGCGCAAAATTATATACTGATCAGTTGGCAGTGGCACTGGTGCGACCAATAAGAAAAACTTGTCGCAGTCTAGAGCCCTTAATGTTAATTCATTCCTATCCATCTTTGCCCGTCGCCGTCACGCTTACGGCTGTCCTCACCACAATGCACTAGTGAAAAGGAACCAATCTGTAACGGTGTCACGCTGCGCCGCGTTCCGCGTGTTGTTTAAGCGACATACACCGGTAATGCGGTTTATTAAATTCATTTAAAAAACCCACACCGTTATTCGGTATATCGCCTAGCACTGATAGTAATTTTTTCAGAGGTGGCGATTTTACTAATCCTACTGTTTCGAAAAACAAATAGCTTTACAATTACAACTCCACCTCGAACACATTATGAAAAATAAATTCACAAACTTTTAAAGCACAAACTTCAGTCTATGTCATGTCACATGAGGTATCGGTGTACTTTTATTTTACCCCTATTTTTAGGTCTATGTAACAGGTATCTGTAAAAGCCTATTCATACACACCGCTTGCCGAATGAACTTCGTTCTTTTCTAGAGGGTGAGTAAGTACAGGTGAAATAAAACCAGAATCTTTCAGCATCTGTAGATGATAAGACAACATATTATTCACATCTCATTTATTTGAGGAAAATAAACATCTGTCTGTGCCACACTCACCGTCTGAACTAATCGTGGATAAGGGGTTTCTGGAAATATTCCTTTATATATATGATCCGTTTTCGATTCACAATGTTTAATAATGCATTTTATTTAATGGCGCCTTTCAAAACACCCAGTCACCTCACAAGCAAAGAGAAAAAAACACAACGGTAAACACTCATCATACACAAGTAAATTACAGTAAGACTAAACATGTTTTTAAAAAGCCTGGGTATAAAGATACGTCTTAAAACGTGATTTAAAAGTCTGCAAGCAGTCGCCGTTTCGGACATCTAAAGGAATGGAGTCATATGTGGGGGAAGCATAGCTAAAAGATCACCATAGTAGTTAATCGAATCCAATGTTCAGTGGTTCCATATACAGGTGCATCTCAAAAAATAGACCTTTCACAACATTCTAATTTATTGTTACTCATTTCAGAAAGTGAAACCCATATATTATATAGATTCATTACACATCAAAATTTCAAGAAATAAAGGCTTGAAATATTTCACTGATTATGGCTTACAGATATAAAACCCAATTCAAATTAGAATATTGAGGGAAAAGAAAAATCAATATTGGAAAGTCATGTCACACCCTAATCACCATAGCTAACCAACTCAAAACACCTGCAAAGGTTCCCTAAGCCTTTAAATGGTCTCTCAGTCTGGGTCAGTAAGCTACACAATCATGGGGAAGACTGACTGTCTTCTGGACCCGTCAAGTCAGCATTGACACCCTCCACAAGGAGGGTAAACCACAAGTTCATTGCTAAAGAAGCTGGTTGTTCACAGAGTGCCATATCCAAGCATATTTATAGAAAGTTGAGTGGAAGGAAAAGGTGTGGTAGGAAAAGGAGCACCAGCAAAAGGAATAACTGCAGCATTGAGAGGATTGTCAGGAAAAATCCATTCAAGAATTTGGTGGAGAAGGAGTGGACTGAGGCTGGAGTCAGCGCATCAAGAGCCACTACACACAGACGAATCCTAGACATGGGCTACAAACATCAGAAGCATCTTACCTAGGCTGTGGAGAAAAAGAATTGGACTGTTGCTCAGTGGTCCAAAGTCCTCTTTTCCGATAAAATAAATTTTGCATTTCATTTGGAAATCAAGGTCCCAGAGTCTGGAGGAAGAGTGGAGGCGCACAGAAACCAAGTTGCTTAAAGTCCAGTGTAAAGTTTCCACAGTCAGTGATGATTTAGGCTGCCATGTCATCTGCTGGTGTTGGTCCACTGTGTTTTCTGAAGTCCAGTCAGCAGGACTTGGCACCTGCCCACACTTGCAAAGGTACCAAAAGCTGGTTCAATGACCATGGTGTTACTGTACCTTATAGGCCAGCAAACTCGCCTGACCAGAACCCCATGGAGAATCTATGGGCTATTGTCAAGAGGAAGATGAGGCACCAGACCCAACAATGCAGATGACCTAAAGGCCGCTATCAAAGCAACCTTGCCTTCCATTACACCTGAGCAGTGCCACAGGCTGATTGCCTCCATGCCACGCTGCATTGATGCAGCAATTCATGCAAAAGGAGTCCCAGCGAAGTATTGTGGATAGAAATGAACATACTTATCAGAAGCCTGACATTTCTATTTGAAATACCTTTATTGATCTTATGTAACTCTAATTTTCTGAGACACAGATAATGAAAACCCAAAATTCAGCAAGTCATAATCAAAATTTCAAGAAATAGGCTTGAAATATTTCACTCTATATGTAATGAATCTATATAATATATAGGTTTCCCTTTCTAAAATGAGTGACAAAAAAATATTGACCTTTCACAACATTCTAATTTATTGAGATGCACCTGTAATATATACAGTACTTGAGTTGTGACAAAAACGATTCCAAAAGATCTTAAACCGAATCTCACCTGTACAGCAACTCAAGAGCTACAGTGTCTCCATAATCATGTGACGGGTCTTTTAGGGCAGAGGATCAACATCCTAAGTGAGCAACCAGGGCTTCCACCAAACTTGCCTGCTCAAAGATGGAGTACCGGTGTGGTCTCTGGAAAAACAAGTGTAACCGGGACAGGGACATGTTTGGAGAAAAGTGGTTTGTAAAAGAACATTGAACATGCAGTAGGTGCACAGCAGTCAGCTCACCGGCTTGACTACCTGGGCTTTGGTTTTTCAGATAAGGGCAAAGACTGTTAAAGCGCTTCGAGAATCCCAGATCTATAAATCAAGAGGAAAGGAAGTTAAATAAACACATCATGGAAAGATTATGAACAATGAAACCAAACGCAAAGCATGATATTGTCTGTAATGTAATGGTTAGATTTAATGTTAACGTTTTTATAATGTGATGTCTGTCATGGTATTAAAGGGCTCTGTTGTACTCACCTTACACCAGTTTTAGACGGAAGTCGGAAAGCCGTGAAGCAACAGGACATCAGAACTTCCCACAACACCAATCCACGATTAACAAATGTGAATACAGCAGTTCATTTAGTCCACGACGTCAAAAAACAAATTGACATGCGATTTTGACATTTTAATATAATCTGATTTATATTGATCAGCTTTAGTTCAAGCAGTGCATAATTAATGAATTACCTGACAAGGAAGATCTAGAATGTAAAAACATCGTAAACCTTTACAGTACCAGAGTATTTAACCTTGCTTTCAATGTTAATATAATGCATTGGGTACTGTTCGGGAGAGCACACCACAGTTTAGGGTCTATAGTTTATTAAAGTGATGGGGGCAAAAATATGGATGACAACAGGGGAGTGAGCAGGAAACGACGAGAGCTGTACCTGTCTGTTTGGAATATTACTGGTAAGTATTACTCAGATACTCCAATCAGATAGCAAAACAGGTAATCCAAAAGGTATCAAGTAGAAACTAATATAACATGACCTTTAAAGGTAAACTTAAAGTACTCAGAACTAACAAACAGCGTGATAACACGCAACAAACAGAGTAAACCAGGGTGAGTATAGTCCACTAATAATGTGCAGGAGCGGAGGTAATCAGCAAATGGCGGGAGGTGCAAGGGATTGTGGGAGATGTAGTCCGCAGTTATAGGTCCCGTTAAAGTGAGTGGAAAAAAACAGGCGGGGGAATAAACGGGAGTGTTACAGTTAAGATTTTAGATTAGTGACTGACTTAATATAAAAGAAATATGAAGCTTTTTTGGATTGCCATGACAAGCAAACATGGACCAATACGGCTATAGACACTCCTTTTAGGATTCTACAAGCACAACACAGACATCTGTGTACAAGTTATGAGCATCACCTGTCCACGACCAGATTTCCATCATTAAAGCGAATGCCTGTCCACAGAAATCAGCTTCTGTTGGTTGGGTATAAGGTCCAAAGACATCCTCTATTCTGTGAGTTAAACATGAACACAGACCTTCATGTGTAATTTATTCATAAGTCATACATTCAAAAACATTCATTGCAATATTTTATAATTTTTCACCGCTGGAAACAGCAATGAATCAACAAAGCTTTAGGTAAGTATGCACAGATACCATGTTTTTAAAGGTGGCAATTTTCAACACAGTAAGATTAATAAAAACATAATCGCTTCATAATTACAACTCCACCTCAAAACACATTATGAAAAAATAATTTTATATCAAACTTTCAAAGCACAAATTTCAGCCTGTTATGTCACATGAGGTATCGGTGTACTTTTACGAGTACATGAGCTTAGATTTGGGCCTAATACAGGTACTGGTATCGATGCATCCCTACTTTAACCGGTATCTGTATAAGCCTATTCATACACCGCTTACCCTCTAGAAAAGAACTGGAAGTTCATTAGGCGAGCAAGTACGGGTGAAATAAAACCAGAATCTTTTAACACCTGTAGATGACACAAGCCTCAACATATTATTCACATCTCATTTAAGGACGAAAATAAACATCTGTCTGTGCCACACTCACTGTCTGAATGAATAGTGGATAATGGGTTCCCGGAAATATTCCTTTGTAAATGAAATAAATGATCATATATAATGTTTAATAATGCATTTTATTTAATGGCACCTTTCAAAGCATCCAAGGTCACCTCACAACAGGCAAAGAAAAATAAGAAATTAAAATATACAAGTCACTACACAAAAAACACTCATCATACACAAGTAAATTACAGTAAGAATGAAATAAAACATGTTAAAAAAAAGCCTGGGTATAAAGATACGTCTCAAGAGATTTAAAAGTCTGCAAGCAGTCGCTGTTTCGGATATCTAAAGGAATGGAGTTCCATAGGCGGGGGGGTAGCCAAGGATAATGTGGTAGCCAAGATAACACCCAGGTTTTAAGGAGGATTACATTGTCAATGTGTTTATTGTTTAGTGCACCTTTCTCGATACAGCTAAGAATTTCTAGTCAGACGGCTGTTAAAAAAAAAATGGTGTATTGAGAAGAAAATAGAAAACTTTGTAGTACCTCCATTTGAAACGCAGAGACTGTTGATGGTGATGTGTCCAGTCCTGTTACGGTTACTCCTGTGTGTTAAACTGCACGTGAGAACCATCCAGATCATATTGACAGGAACATTAAACTGTGTTCTTCTGTCCTAACTAACAGTTCAGTGGTTCCATATAATATATACAGTACTTGACTGTCTACAAATTGTGAGAAGTTAAACAATTCCAAGAGATCTTAAACAAAATCTCACCTGTACAGCAACTCAAGAGCTACAGTGTCTCCATAATCATGTGACAGGATGTTGATCCTCTGCCCTAAAAGACCCGAGTGAGCAACCAGGGCTTCCACCAAACTTGCCTGCTCAAAGATGGAGTAACTGTGTGGTCTCTGGAAAAAACAAGTGTAAACATGACAGGAACATGTTTGGAGAAAAGTGGTTTGTAAAAAGAACATTGAACATGCAGTAAGTGCACAGCATTCATCTCACCGGCTTGTCTAAAAAAATACAATGCCCAGGAAGTCAAGGGCAAAGAAAAAGCACTGAATCAGAGAATCCAGATCTAAAAATCAAGAGGAAAGGAAGTTAAATAAACACATCGTGGAAAGATTATGAAAGCATGATATTGTCTGTAATGTAATGGTTAGATTTAATGTTAATTTTTTATAATGTGATGTCTGTGATGGCATTAAAGGGCTCTGTGTTGTTCTTACCTTACACCAGTTTTAGATGTACGTCAGAAAGCTGTGAAGCAACAGGACAACATCAGAACTTCCCACAACACCAATCCACTCTATTAACAAATGTGAAAGTGACCTATTTGTCAGATATGATGACCCATACCTGAAATGTGACCTCTGCATTTAACCCATCCAGTAAATAGTGAACACACATACACCCGAAACAGTGGCCAGCTATCACTGCAGCACCCGGGGAGCAAGCGGGGGTAAGGTGCCTTGCTCAAAGGCAAGTTACCAGCCGGTACTGACAATCAAACCGGCAACCTTCTGATTACGAGTCAGACTCTTTAACCATTAGGGCCACAACTGCCCCTTCAACGTGAATACAGTAGTTCATTATTTACGGTCCACAACATCCAAAAAGAAAACAAAACATTGACATATGCTATTTTGATATTTTAATATAATCTGACTTCTATAGATCAGCTTTAGTTCAAGCAGTGCATAATAAATGAATTACCTGACAAGAAAGCTCCAGGAGGAAAACAAAAACATCGTAAACCTTACAGTACCAGAGTAATTAACCTTGCTTTCAACGTTAATGTAATGCATTGGGTAACGTTACTGATCGGGAGCGCACGCCACAGAGTATAGTGCAAATAGTTTATCAAAGTTACAATATGGATGAAAACAGGAGAGTGAGCAGGAAACACAAGGAAAGATCCAGCGACAAGAGATTAACCTGTCTGTTTACTTAACTTACCTGTTGGGACTATTACTGGAAGCAGGCACGTGCACACATAGACAAAAACGGGGCTTGAGCCCCTGCCCTTTTCTTCCCGAAGTGCCCTTTTTGCCCACAATGCTCTTTTCTAAAACGCTCGTTCTGCGTGATAACAACAAAACTAAAAAGAAACGCAGCGTGAACCAGGATGAGTATATATAGAGTCCAGTTATGACGTACAGGTGCGGAGGTAATCAGCAAACGGCGGGAGGTGCAAGGGATTGTGGGAAATGTAGTCCGTAGTTAAAGGTCCCGTGAAAGTTCTTGTTTCGTGCAGCATTCTAAAACGTTTGAATATTTTTATCTCGATGTGGCGCCGACGCGCCTAGAAAAAGAACCGCGTCGCTCCATTTGAGCGCGGTTGCCGCGGGTGTACATTTAAAATAATGAATATTTGCGCGCAAAAGACACGAATTGAGAACGACCACTAATAATATAAAATAAATATGAAGAGGTTTTTTTTAAAAAACATATAGGGTAACGCTGTTTTTATTATAAATCATGATTGCCGTATTCATTCATAAATCATGTTTTTATAAAAATGAAAATGTTTAAAAACTCAGTCATCTGTTTTTGCAAACAAACTCTTTTTATATTACATTTCTATAACTGGTTATTAACTTTTGTCAGTTCATTTAAATGGTGCTGGCATGATAATTATAAATCCATATTTATCAATGATAGCATGTCAATGACTACACAGAAAGAAAGAGGAGAAACATGGACAGTCACACACACCTGAAAACCCGAATTCAGGCCTTCCTTACCAAACACAATATGTCTTAGTAAAATTCAGACTGAATTTTTTATTTAAAAAAAAGCATTCAATTTGAATTTTGACATGATGGACTATAGACCTACTACAAAATTCTACAGTCAGGCATAGGAGGAAAAATATATATCAAGGCATGTACACTGAAAACAGATGCAGAGTTAAAATTTCTGGGCAGTCGTGGCCCAGTGGTTAGAGAGTTGGACTCATGACAAGAAGGTTGCTGGTTCAATTCTAAGGGCTGGTGGGTAACAGCTGAAGTGCCCTTGAGCAAGGCACCTAACCCCCACTTGCTTACTATACAAAATGTACAAATGTATAGTACAATGTAATGTAAGTCGCTTTGGATAAAAGCGTCTGCCAAATGCATAAATGTAAATGTAAATGTAAAATAGGTGATAAAAGAACAGAATTGTTTACTCAGGGGCGTGGGGTAAGACATGCAGCTTGAGTCCAACTTAGTTTAACTTCTACGAGTTAGCATTGTTACTGCAACATCCGGTCTCATGCTAAATAACTCAGAGGTGAAACATCTTCTGTATGCTGATGATCTGGTGCTGCTGTCAGACACTGAGCATTAGAAAACCTTTGACAAAATGTATATATATTTATAATATATTTATCTATCAGCTGCACACCCTCAGAAACAAACTACTTCCTTAATCCGTTAGAATCAATGCACACACACACTGTTTTACTTGTATTCAGTTTCTGCCTTAAACGTACATGTAGTATATATTTTAATTGTTTATATTTTAGTTAATTTGTTTATTCACGTATACTTTGTTTGATAATATTTCACTCTATATTTTATCCTTTACTTAGACCTTATTTTAATTTCACTTTAATGTTTGTACTTATTGTGTGTCTTTGTTATATGCTTAATGTAATCGGCAATATTGTAAGAACACGCAATCATGCCAATAAAATATCTTAACATTTTAAAGTTGTCAATACACTATATTGCCAAAAGTATTGGGTTACCCTATCTAATAAACAGGTTTGATGACTTTAGTCTTAATGCTGCAGCATATCATGATATTCTATGGAATTGTGTGCTTCAAATGTAATTGCAACAGTCTGGGAAGAGATATTTTCTATTCCAACATGCCAATTCCCCTGTGTATGAAACAAGGTTCAGAAAGAAATCATTGATTCAGTCAGTGTGGAAGAACTTGACTGGTCTGAATAAAACCATGTCCTGAACCCAGCTGAACACCTTTTGGTGTCATTTTAAATGCAGACTTTGAGCAAAGAACTCATCACCAAACACCAATGACTTGTGCACAGTAGTCATTAAACCTGTTTTTTAGATAGGGTGACCCAATACTTTTGGCTATATAGTGTACCTTTATACAAGATGTCATAGCCTCTAAAATTGAAGCTGTGTGCGAAGCTGTGTACAAATGTCTGTTGTATTCCATGTGATAAAACATCAAAAGTATCACGCAAGCTTGTGTGGTAATTGTGTGGTATTCTGTAGTTTTTTGGGACGCTTTACCACTTTAACACTCCTGTTTGTTCCCCTGTTCTTTTCCCATTCACTTCCCCGGACTTTTGACTCATGAACTACATCTCCCAGAACCCCTTGCACGTTCCGCCACTTTCTGATTGCGCCCACACCTGCACCTTGTTTATGGACACTATATTTAGTTCTCCTGTTTGCACCATGTCAGCATTTAGTCTTGTTGTTATTTGTTACCACTCGTTCTGGAATATTCACCTGTGGAATATTCACCTGTGGAATATTCACCTGTGGAATATTCACCCAAGGTTTGGAGTTACTTAACTGTGAACCCTTATATTAAAGACTTGTGTTTCTCCCCTGCAATCCCTGTGGTGTGCTCTTTAACCCGACCTGTATTGTGACCACAGGATTTTCTGTTGTACAGTATGTAATATTTCTGTAATATTCTTGTGGTACTTTGTGGTATTACTGTCATATTTCTGGAGTATTTAACCAGGATTTTATGTTGTCCATTTTGTAATATTCTTGTGGTATTTCTGCAGTATTTAACCATAATTTTCTTTTGTACATATGTAATATTCTTGTGGTACTTTGTGTTTTTGGGATGCTTTACCACAGGATTTTCTGTTGTACAGTATGTAATATTCTCGTGGTATTTCTGCAGTATTTAACCAGGATTTTCTGTTGCACAGTATGAAATATTCTTGTGGTACTTTGGGTGTTTTTTTGGGGGGGATGTGTGATCACAAGATTTTCTGTTATCCAGTATGTAATATTCCTATGATATTACTGTCTTATTTCTACAGTATTTAACCAGGATTTCCTGTTGTACAGTATGTAATATTCTTGTGGTATTACTGTCATTATTCTGCAGTATTTAACCAGGATTTGTCTGTTGTACAGTATGTAATATTCCTATGATACTTCTTTTTGGGATTCTTTACCACAGGATTTTCTGTTATCCAGTATGTAATATTCCTATGATATTACTGTCTTATTTCTATAGTATTTAACCAGGATTTCCTGTTGTACAGTATGTAATATTCTTGTGGTATTACTGTCATTATTCTGCAGTATTTAACCAGGATTTGTCTGTTGTACAGTATGTATTATTCCCATGATACTTCTTTTTGGGATTCTTTACCACAGGATTTTCTATTGTACAGTATGTAATATTCTTGTGGTATTACTGTCATTATTCTGCAGTATTTAACCAGGATTTTTATGTTGTACAGTATGTAATATTCTTGTGGTATTACTGTCATTATTCTGCAGTATTTAACCAGGATTTGTCTGTTGTACAGTATGTAATATTCCTATGATACTTCTTTTTGGGATTCTTTACCACAGGATTTTCTATTGTACAGTATGTAATATTCTTGTGGTATTTCTGCAGTATTTAACCAGGATTTTCTGTTGCACAGTATGAAATATTCTTGTCGTACTTTGTGTGTTTTTTTTGGGGGGGGGGGATGTGTGATCACAAGATTTTCTGTTATCCAGTATGTAATATTCTTGTGGTATTTCTGCAGTATTTAACTAGGATTTTCTGTTGTACAGTATGTCATATTACTGTAATATTATTGTGGTATTTCTGCAGCATTAACAAGGATTTTCTGTTATTCAGTATGTAATATTCCAGTGGTATTACTGTCAAATTTCTGGCATTTATTTTGGAAGCATTTGCTTTCTATGCATTTTTTACAAGTCAGGTTAATCTTAGCATATAAGGTATTTTTATGCATTGGAAAATACAGGAGCTTTAATAAAATCAGCATTAAAATAAGAAACACAATATTGTTATTACGGCATAACTCATTTCGTACAAAAATGGGGTAAATACAGTGAAACTAAAGTCACAACAGGCTTGACCCTTTATCTCATCTGTTGAGAACTGCCTATTTCAGTAATCATGCATTCAAGGCAAGAACATCTCTCCTTTCCTGTACACAAACAGATTAAGAAAAAAGGTTTGATAATCAAATAATTGTCACAATGCATAAATGTAAATTTGTAAATGCATATCATTCCTCTAGTAAGTAGGCTACACTAAATACACCTTTAGACATAAGACACTATAGGCATTTCTATCTGTATTCGTGACATTACGCCATGGTGGCACTGTACCGCAATCAGTAGACTACAGTCATGCGCTGCCTCAAGAAAAAGAACTGCAGTTTTTCCTCAGTTCTGGTGAGTATTGTTTCTTTTGCACTCAAATACGTTTTTAAAGGCTTACAAAACTGATCATATCATCACGTTATGTTTTTAACTTAGCAGATGGCTCGTAGAATCACAGATTACAGCAATTTTCAAAGAGAAAATATATCATTTAAATCCGTATTAAAAATGATAAGATAGGACTATATAGCGATTTTTTCCACCATGTTTGATCATGGTGGTGATTATTCTTACACACCTCAGTGGTGAGGTAATTTTCGCATGATCTTGGAGTGTTCGGTTCTTCGACGCTTATCCTGTACTAGTCATAGCAACAGGTCCGTATTGGCTTAAACCTGATCGGGAACAGGCTTATTTCATGTATACAGGATTAGATAGTGGTCATGTCCGCTTCATTTAAACGAAACAACTAACAAAGAACACGAGCACTGTAGAATGTAGCCTTTAGCGCGTCTCCATTCCCTTAATAATGCGCGTGATTGCCATGGATAAAACATGTTCTTGTTGTGAGTTTCGTGTGATTTTCAATATTTGACACAAACATTAGATAATTAAGACATACGCAGTACTGCACTGCGCATGGAAACGTGGCTAGAGTAGCTTAAAACAGCATAAAAAGTCACCAAAAATAAAATATTTAAAAACGTGTTTTATAGTCTTGATTGATGGCATAGACATTGATGCATAGCATGTGGCCTCAGGTTATTATCTGAAAATAAATTATAAAATTTGCATGTGAACTAGACTATTATTATTTTAATATTTCATATATTCATATTTCAGATTAGTAATAGTATATTAAACAAAAATGATCTCTTAGATGGTGTGTGATCACCAGCAATGTATCTGCAGGAGTCAAGAATCTTTAGTCATATTAATGCACATTACTTGAATGTGGTAAGAGAAATTAAAAGGTAAATTATTTTTGCTTTTTTTACTTTTAGTGGTCAGAAGATTCAAGTTAGCAACAACAAGTGGTTTTTGCCTTCACACGTCAAAATTTGCACATATTTCTTAAAATACAGTGGAACCTAAATGTGATCCTATTTGATCGAACTCTCTTTGGAAAATAGTAGGCAACAACGCAGGATTTTTCATGCATAGGCTAAAATATACAGCAATTTGTTTTAATCTAAAGTATGTTTTGATTTTTTGCTTTAGATGCTGTCATGTTGGAGAGTAGACCTGTCTAAATACTTCAAATATGCACCAGAGAGGATATGTGGTGGTGGCTACAAGACTCTTCCCTAAAGACCTACTTTAGTGTTTTTAAATAATTCTTTTTAATAATACATGTACATCTAAAATGAAATGTATTTGTTTCCTTATAGTTTTGTGTTTTATGTTGACAGAATTTGCTTTATTTAAGTAAATTTAAGATGATGAGATTGCTATTAATATAAAATTATACGAGAGGGAGATAGATAAAGATATATATTCTATATATTTGTTTTATTTTATAGCATATAGTTCTGTATAAAGACTGTAGGCTATATAGATCAATGTTGAAAATAAAGATATCGAAACGGTTGCAATTTCAATGTTTCGGTGTGAAAAATAATTTAACAGTTCAATGTTTA
This sequence comes from Oreonectes daqikongensis, assembly GCA_026939265.1. Classification (NCBI taxonomy): domain Eukaryota; kingdom Metazoa; phylum Chordata; class Actinopteri; order Cypriniformes; family Nemacheilidae; genus Oreonectes; species Oreonectes daqikongensis. The sequence goes on along the minus strand of JAOTQM010000385.1, from coordinate 3,793,855 downwards.
ATCGACGTCGATTTCTGCCCGCAATTCACCCGTGCACGTTGAAAGGTAAGACGGTGAAACGTCGCGAGTTCGACGTTGATTCAATTTGCAAAATCGAAACGTAATTCAACGTTGAAATGCCGGCTGGGTGAGAACATTAAGAAGTTAAGAAACTACATGTGACCCTGGAGCTCTTAAGTAGCACGAGAACATTTGTAGGACTATTAGCCAAATTTCCTTGTTTGGGTCAAAATGAGCCATTTTTCTTTAATGCCAAAAATCATTAGGTTATGAAGTAAAGATCATGCTCCATGAAGATATTTTGTACATTTCCTACCGTAAGTATAATAAAACTTTATTTTTGGGAGTAATATGCTATGCTAAGGACTTCATTTGGACAACTTTTGATTTTTTGCACCCTCAGATTCAGTTTTAAATAGTTGTATGTCGGCCAAATATTATCCCAACTATCCCAACAAACCATACAAAATTAGAACGCTTATTTATTCAGCTTTAAGACGATGTCAAAATCTCAATTTTAAAAAATTGACCCATAAGACTTTGGTTTTGTGATCCAGGGTCACAAATGGCCTCTGCCCGCAAAACTGACCTTCTCTCATCATGTCATCGTCTTCCACGTTTCGCTTTTCGCGTTCGGTTTAAAGCGTGAATTAAACTCGTAAGGGTTTGAGCAACAAACTGTGTGCCCTGCTTACAGTAGCAATGCGCAGATTGCAAGCAACAAGACGTCCAAGTGCTGTTATAAATATTGTTGCTTAATAAATCTAAAAGCTTATGTTTCTGTCTAGCTACATTATAAAAGCAAGGGTCAACTAAAACTTAAGACAATTGAAAACGAATAAATATAGGATAAAATGTTAAATAAAAACTTAAACACACTATAAAACGTAACTGTAAATTTACAGAAAAAGGTTTTACAGTGCATATGAAAATTAGAAATTGCCTTAAATTACAATAATATAAAAATATAAGTAAAAAAAACCTATAATAACTGTAAATTAAAATGTTAGGGTCACACTTCAGTATAGGGGGAAATTTTCGCTATTAACTAACCATTAACTACGACTTTTTCTCCTAATAAACTCTTAATTTGTTACTTATTAATAGTTAGTAAGGTAGTTGTTAGGATTAGGTAATGGGTAGGATTAGGGATGTAAAATATGGTCATGCAGAATATGTGCTTTTAAAGTAGGCTACTAATAAACAAGCAATATGCCAATAATAGGCATGCTGATGCCTATTATTAATAGTGAGAATTGCTGTTACCAAATGTTATATTTGCATTTTAGGGGTTTTAAAAATTTGATGACAAATGAAAATTGCTGTTCAACATAAAGTTCACTTAAAACAACATGTAATACAAAATCAAATCACTGCTTGTGAAAATGATGGTACCATGAAGCGCTCATTTTACAACGTAGGCTACAACATAGTGTGTGCATGCACATGATCATGATCATGATGATACCACCTCAGCCTCATTTTGAGTCAGGAAAAACGCTGTTGATGTGAATTTTGAAGCTCGTATTGCTAAGTTGATTTAATAGAAGTAAGCTTAATGCACGACCTGTATCCTTCTATACGTCTCAGCGTAGTCCGATTCATGATGTCATGAAATGCAAGGACAGAACCAAATGCAGACAGCTCTTTAACAAAAACTTATTTATTAACACATGACAAAACATAACTCAAAATCCCTCGAGGGGGAAACCAGAAACAAAATGACAAAGACACTGATAAAACTAAACTTCAATAAACCTTAACTTGAACAGAGACAAGGACCAGACAGGGATGAGGTAGACAAACAATCCAGCCCAGGACAGCAAACACAAGGGAGTTAAATAGGAGAGAAACAAAAGCGACATAACGAGGGCAACAGGTGAAGGGTGTGAACTGATAACGGGATAATGAACGGGGAAACAAGGGGGCGGGGCTAAGATGCATGACAGGAGAGCACATGACACAAACAAACAAAGGCCATGTGCTTCCAACACAGACACAAGACATGAGGCTGTCATGATCCTGCCAGCCAAAACTGGAAAAAACAACTACAAGGAGGACAGGATCATGACACATGAGCGAGTGACTCTTTTGAACAAAAGTGAATCTTACATACAGTGCAATTACTGCAGATGATTCAGGAGGAAATTACTCGTATGAATGAACAGCTTTAAAGAGAATCAACATCATACATGATCAGTACATAAAACATAAAAAAACCATTAAAGGCTTAAATAAACTGGATACATGATAAAATTCAACTGCAATAAATCCCTATATTTTACTTTGAAAATGAGCAATTGCGACCGTCAAAACTTTTGATGCACTGTTACAAGCTAATAAAATACAGTTAATGTACACAAAAGTATAATAATGCAATTTTTAATCACCACATCCTCCTGTCCACCCTCAGGGCTCTGGGCGTCTCTGAAATGGTGCTGCAAAGGTTCAAGTCTTACCTCTCGGGTAGGTCATTCAGAATACCCTGGAGGGGTGAGGTCTCTGAGTCCCAACACCTCAATACAGGAGTGCCGCAGGGCTCAGTGCCTGGACCGCTGCTCTTTTCAATATACATGACATCCCTAGATTCGTTCATCCGGAAACATGGCTTTTCCTATCACTGCTATGCGGATGACACACAACTTCACCTGTCATTCCATTCTGACAATCCGACTATTTCTGCATGCATCTCAGCATGCCTGAGTGACATTTCACTCTGGATGAAGGACCATCACCTGCAGCTGAACTTTGCAGAAACAGAACTTCACGAGTCATGTCGCCAGCACCACCTGGTCCTGTAGATTCAGACTGGACTATTGCAATGCATTACTGGCTGGACTCCCAGCTTGCACAATCAAACCTCTACAGATGATCCAGAATGCAGCGGCAAGAGTGGTCTTCAATGAACCGAAGAGAGCGCACGTCACTCCTCTCTTCATTAGGTTACATTAACTCTGTAGCCGCCCGCATCAAATTCAAAGCTATGCTTCTGGCCTACAAGACCACCACTGGTTCGGCTCCCCCATATCTTCACTTGGTAATACAGAGTTATGTTCCTGCCCGATCCCTGCACTCTGCAAAGAACAACGTCTTGTAGTGCCATCCCAAAAAGGGAAAAATAACTCTCGCTTGCCTTCTCTTGATCTGTTCCACATTGGTGGAATGATCTGCCTGCTGCTACAAAATCAGCAGATTCCACCTGAAAAACATCTCTTCCGTCAACACCTGACCGATTAACACTGACTTCTATTCTTTTCTGTCTCTTTTCTACTCTTTCTCAAAAAAAGAACCTTCCCTAGCATTGTATACTGTGCTAGGCTTTATCAGACCAGTTTTACCACACTTATGCATTTTGTTATCTTATGTTGTTCCAGTTGCTTCCATTGTTTACCTCATTTGTAAGTCGCTTTGGATAAAAGCATCTGCTAAATGACTAAATGTAAATGTAACCTCACGGAGCTGGATTTGAACCTATCTTTTTTTAAACCAATTTAATTGCATAAAATGTTAAATGGTACACAACCTCATGTAGCTGGATTTGAACCCAGGACCTCCTAAACAAGTTTCAGTGCCCATGTCTTTGAGCCACTGGGTGTCACATACTGGTGTTACCTCCAGGCGTGTTTTTTTTCTCCACTGTAGTTTTGGTTTGCTCGCCACTGTTTGCATATTGTTTTGCACTATCTGCCCGACGGGGGACCGGGGGGGATTGCTGACATCAGCTCTAGAAGTTTTTGCATTTATTAATAACATTTTAAATGTAATCATTCTATGTAATTTACTTAATTAATTTATTACTACATATAGGAATTTATAGTCGTGTATGTTACCTGTATTTCTTTTTTTCCTATATAGTGTGTTCGCACATGCGTGCGTGTGTGTGTGTGTGTGCAGGTTTAGCTATATCACTGAGGGCCAAATGTCCTCAGTTATACAGTGAATTATCATTACAACCCACTTGTGAGGACATTTTGCTGGTCCCCACTAAATAAAAAGGCTTATAATTCATTCAAATAGTGTTTTTCTTTAAATCTAATGTGTTACACATGTTTGTGTGATTATTAGGTTTAGGTGTAGGTGTAGGGTTAGGGGATAGAATATATCATAAGCCTGATATAAAATCAATGGAAGTCTATGGAATGTCCCCACTAGAATACAAAAACAATCGTGTGTATGTATTTGTGTGCGTGTGTTAGATGAGTGTGTGGTGTAGGTGTAATCTTTAAATTTGTTGTTCTTACTTTCCTTTTATAAATGTAATGTTTAGCTTATAGTCATTTTGTCTCATGTACAGCTGCTTTGTAAAATTGTAAAAAGCGCTATATAAATAAACTTTGCTTGCATAAAAATTGTCAAATGGTACACAACCTCAGGCAGCTGGACTACTGTCCACCTGGTCTCAGAGAATTGTGTCATGTCTCATGGCGTGTGTATCATTTGTTTTAACCAATTTGCTTGGTACACAACCTCACAGAGCTGGATTTGAACCAGGACCTCTTGTGTCAAGTGTCAGTGTCCATACCTCTGAGCCACACACACTTGTTTGACGTCTCTTGGCATATGTATTTTATTTTAATCAATTTGCTTGTGTAGCAGGGCTGGTCACGTGTTAGAAATTAATTACAGGCATTACTATGGGACCAATCCGGTTTTGTCTGGCAGTGTATTTAAACCTGTTGCCCACATCACCAGTCACATGGTAAAAAAAAAAACGCACCTTCCTTTTGGTTGCAAAGAGTAATGGAGGTATGTGTTTGTGGGAATGTAACTTAGCTACCTCATTATATTGTTTTAATTTTGTTTTATGTTTTAGTGATGACGTGCCCGATTGATGTCGCATGAAATGAGCTGACAGTTTTTACAGCTCTATGGTCTTGGTCTCTTGTTCATCGCAGTTGATGTGGCAGTGGTCATCCTGTGTCTTTAGGGCACTAAAGAGGTTGTTATGTGAAGTTACATGCTCATTTCAGTGCAGTGCGCCGTCAAGGCTCCCACCTGGTCAGTTGTGTTGCCGATACGGTCGCTGCGGTAAACATTTAGGAACTTCTTGTATGAGCATAATGGACATTTCTGTGAGCTTTACATCATCGGGTAGGTAAGTTTTAAGAGTCGGATTAATTAATTTGAATGTTTGTTAGTTGAGACTTTAATTTGCATGTTAAACTCTGTGGATGGAAAGCAGTTATGTTAATGTCTTATCCACTGGTTATGGGCCATGCTGCTTATCAAGTTATTTCTTTAATGTTTTAGTTTCTTGTGTTAGTATTTAGTTTGCTGATTTAAACTTCTTTTTTCAATGCATTTTGTTTTAGGGGCTGAGTGCTTCCGGAGGTACTTTGTAACTGGTGTTTTCTTTTGCATGATTTGTTATTGTATGCGCTTACTCCTGTAGGAAGCCTCAGTCTCTTAGTTTATTTCATTATTTCTGTGTATGTTATTTGATGTATTGTTATTCCTCATTTTAACTGACTTGACCAAATTATTTTAACAGCAATAAAAAAAGAATGGTAAATGTATGGTATTTTGTGCTTGTTGCCCTTTATTCAAGAGTGGAGCGGCCCAGTGTGTACTTTAAGTTAATAGGGAAAATCATTCCAATAGTCTAGGTATTTGGTAGCCCGTGTACGTGGGCCACATTGCTACACTTGCATAAAAATATTGTTAAATTGTATACAACTTCAAGGAGCTGAACTTGAACCCAGGACCTCCTAACCAAGTGTCAGTCATTTCTGCCACATTTATTTTTTTGCTTGTTTGATTGCATACGAAATGTGCTTCATAAAAGCTGGATTTGAACCCTGGACCTCATAACTAAGCATGAGTACTCAAGACCTCTGAGCCACTAGGTCCTGCACACTTGGGGCTGGTCTCTTGTCTCATTTATCTTTTCTTATGTTTCAGCTACATAAGAAAAATGTCAAGGTGCAGGAACTACAACTGGTCTACTGTCCACTTGGATCCTGCATTCTTGTGACACTTCTGGCACATTTATCTTTAGTTGTATATATCTAGAGTGCAGAAGAAGTGTCAGTAAGCACACAAACTATCATATCAGGATTTGAACCCTGGACCATCAAGTCTCATGTCAATGTTCATACTTATCCATTGGAGCCACGTAGTATGAAATTCTGTTTCTTACAGATTAATGTTAAGAGAAACGATAAGGCAGGGAAGATCTCAGAGTATTTGTCCTGTTAACACTGTCTGCCAAAATAATTGAATCTGTGTGCTGAACGTGAAGGAAAACAGCCCTCGGAATACGCTAAATATCCATTTTTATTCTTAAAAACCATACACGATACTCGACAAGTTTAAAATGTAACTGTGTTGAATCACGATATCCATTTACACTGCGCAAGATAAACAGACATGATGTTCTTTTATTTCCAAACCTTAAGATAAAAAAGGAAAAACATCCTTAAAACAGTTGGATAAACATTCATTCCCATTATAGGAAGACGCTATAGAAAAAAGTTGTGAATTCTTTTAATAAATTTGCTCTAATTGCAAATGCAAGTTCTTTTTATTTAATAAACGTGACAGAAGAAATAACTTTTAAAAAATGTGCGGTTGTGATGACTGAAGAAATGAAATCCTTTCTCCTGTTCCTTCATTTATTCTTTTACACACATAATAAACCCAGTGGAGAGAAGCAACAGTTTGAACTGGAACCCTGCTGCCAAAATAAATTCTATTCATTACAAAAACACAAAAATGTTTGACCATAAGATTCACGCAGTAAGCCACCCTGAGTATTATATTACTTGGAGAACCAACCACAACCCTGTTTAAAGAATGTCCCACCCCCCTTATATTATAATTGATGTAAAATCCCTGTAGGTCTGGTTCAGCAGGTTTAGATGTTCTCATGTCCGCATAAAAATACACTTTATATATATTTATATGGTCTGTATCAAAATGTTTCTTAGGGATCTGAAATAAAGTACCCTGTGCTGTGATACCAGTGTACGCTTGTTTCCAGTATTTCAGGTTTTAAATATATTCTACAAACAATTGCAGCAATATTTTCTTAACTAACAGCAATCTTTATGGAATAAGAAAAAACTTATTTCGTATGATCAACAAACAATTACTCAAAAAGTTAAAAATATCAAACAGATTTTTAAAGCAATTCACTTTTTTCCTTCCTTTATTTTTCCTTTTGAACGAGACAACAATTTACTATCTAAAGACAAAATCTTAAGTTAAAATGCTTTACTTTTAAATCATTGCATTCTTTTCAATTCAATTTTAGGTTTGAGCCTGAGTAAACAAACTTCATGATACATTGGCAGGAACTTAATGTTGAAGTGACTGTGGACCATTTCAAATAGTTAAGTACAGATGTATCCATTATCCGGCCTTTTGTGGCCTCACTTCTTAACTTTCTTAAAGGGATAGTTCACCCAGAAATCTAAATTTACTCACCCACGTGACGTCCTACACGTTTTAAGACCTCCGAGTTGAGTGCATTCAGAACACAAATAAAGATATTTTTGATAACATCCGTGATGTTTCCAGGCCTCATCATAGACATAATGTTAATGGTTCTGTCAAGGTCCGGAAAAGCATTAAAGACATTGTTAAATTGGTCCATCTGATCATAGTGGTTCAATTGAATTTTTATAAAGCCGAACGCTGCATGACACAAGCATTGGGGAACAACCTGGATGCGCCTGCGTCTTGGTGGTCTTGTGAACGTGTGTCGGAGACTCACAGGGGAGATAAGAATATGTTGAAGTCATTATTTTGGTTTCTTTCGCTTGTCACTTCATAAAAATTTAATTGAATCACTACAAACAAATGATGGACCAATTTGAGTATCTGCGGGAAGAACGTAAAAGACAGTTTTATTTTTGGATAAACTATCCCTTTCACTTCCAAAGAAAAATGCGAAGGAAACTTAATGTTGCTCACCTGAGCTTTACAAATAAAAATAATCTAACATAATTTAAGGGGTGATGTAGTTACTATGCAAGGAGATGAGTATGGATAGAGATCCTTGCAGCCGCTTCATTCACGTGTCCGATTCAAAATCTCCTATGGACCTCAATACCTCTGCTCATTGCTATACAAGCCTTAGTGTTATCTATTTGGCTAGAAGGTTCTATGTATCTACAAATATATAACAAATAAAACTTGCAGGCAAAAATAGTATGGTTTCCATAGAAACACCCCTTTTTTCCTGAAAATACAGCAGTATCTGAAATATTTCTCTTATTTCATTTGTCCCCATTTCTCTGTCTCAGGAAGCTCTTCCACCAACAAACAGAAGAAAAAAAGTATCTACAAACTTTGTAAACAGACCTGTGTCTTCCAAAAACATAAATAATTCAAAATATTAACAGCCAAATGATGCAGAAATCAGTGTTTGAATAAGCAAAGGGCAAAAGAACAAAATGTACAACACCATCCAGATAAAGAGAAACAAAAGCTAAGAGCTAAGCTCCCGAGAGATTCTTGGCTCCGCCCCTCTCGTCTATGAGTTCTCCAGGCTTAAGTCTCTGGTGTCGTACTGAGGGGCGGAGCTAATCAAAGGGATGTCTCTAAGCTGTGCATTGGGCTTCCGGGAGCCGAGGATGTGGCTGGCTTGCTTGGATCCAGGAAGAGGTGGATGCAACTGTCAACAGCATTATTGTTCTGATTGGGCGAAGGTGGGGGAGGAGGGGTGGGCGTCGCATTTCTCTTAGTGGGGGCGTCGTCCTCTGCGTCTGTGTCGTCGATGAGAGGGATGTGGGGCTCAGAGTCCTCTATCCGAAACTCCGGGTGGGTCATGAAGTTATGGATGGAGGTGCGAGACTCTGGCTTTTCCAAGCCCTCATAGGGCGACAGCGAGCTGCGGAATGCATTCACCACTCGGATCTGTGGGGAGAACGTAAGGGGCGTAAAGTCAGCTTTACCGTACACAGACACATAATGCTCGGTTACGCACACGTAGACAGGCATACAAAGTCAAACTTCACATTTTAAACACAGGTTAAACCATGGCCAAATGGGCTGGTTGTAATTGATGAGTGGAGAGCAGTGAGGTTAGAGCACCAAAACCGTCTGAGAGTGTGTGAGCTGTCAGATGTCGTGCAACTGAGAGAGAGAGAGAGAGAGAGAGAGAGAGAGAGAGTGAGAGTGAGAGAGAGTGAGAGTGAGAGAGAGAGAGAGAGAAAAACTCTCGAACTGGTGAGTAAAAACCTGACACTTGTGTTACAGTGAGCTTATCCTCTGATTGAGGGACAGAGAATTCCTCTTTTCTCTCTGCATTTGAATAAGGACAAATTCAGGATTGAAGAATGACAAGAGAAAGAGATGTGCCATCTTCTCACTTGTAATACCAGCAAACTATCAAAGCCAATTATTTAGAATGCAAATATGAATGAGAGAGAAACAAAAAGGTAAGGAGAACCAAAAAAAAAACAGAGAAAAGAGAGAAAGAGAGGCCAAAATAACCCCAGAGGACACAGCTCAACACATAAGGTTAATATTTCTGGGCATGCTTGTATTGAAGGGGAGGGGTCGATCACGGATTATGTTGTGAAGAGACGCATAACTCTGAGCAGCCAAGCAAGTTGAAGCTAACCAGCACAAGTAAACTCACAAACAGTCTAAAGACTGGACCCATGCAGAGCAGCGCTACCTTATTTTCAACAGAGGTAAACCTTTGAGTATAGCCCATGACACATTTCACAGAATCTATGAAGGAATATGTGGCAGAGAGTGTTATAGCATTTTGAGCTCAGATTTCTATTTTCAAATATAACTATCAGCAGAAAATCAAGATAAAAAACACAGTAAACAGCTTCAACACGGTGTCCTACACAGAAAAAAAAGTATGATTATTTGACCATTAAGACTGTGGCCAGCCAGGACCTGGTGGAAGATGGAAAATATTGATGTTAGAATTGACGCATTCGACAACGACAGACAGAAATGATATGATTTTGTGTTGCGGGCGACAGAGACGTCTTCTGATTTCCTGTAAAACGGAGGAAAGACAGACAAATAAAAGCGAGAGGAAGAGACAGAAACTGGAATTTAGTAGAGTGAGCCACTTAATGCAAGATCAGTGAATGAGCCAAAACTTAAACACTGACACTACAGAAAAGATGAGACGGCAGAAGAAGAGAAAGAAATTGTTTTTATAAAAGGTGAGAAGTTTCCATTCGTTAATTGACTTAATTTACTACATGGGGACCCTGTTGAAACCTGAAATACCTGTAGTTCTCATTCACAATGCCTATGGCAACCCATCAATCCCAATGTGATTGGCGTGGTTATCAGTGTGACCATGGGCATATACTCAAAACATTTACGCCGGATGACTAGTCGCCGAAGAGCTGCAGACACAGCAGACGTTATTAGACAACAACTCTTGGTTGTGAGAACCAGCCAAAGCCATCAAACAAAACACACACACGTATATCTCAATTCTATCACAGAGGCCCAGAAAATACAGCCGTCACATTGAAAGCGATGTGGAAGACGTTCGGAGATACGTTTCGTTCGGTAAACAGAGATAGTAGGACATTAGGAGAAGAATGAAGACCGTTAGGCGAGTGGAGGAAATGTTAATTGTCATGCACTAATAAACACGCACTCACACCCGACAGCGGCAGAAGCTGAGTTGAAGGCGGTAGCAGGAGATAAGGCTACATGGGTAGGGCTAGAAACATTGGTTACATCGTGCTGTTGGCTGGAGCTGGACGGCTGGCGCCTGACGGCCGCCTGAAAGGAAATTCCGCTCTGGAACGCACTCACTACATCCATCTGGAAGGAATCAGAGAGTGTGATAGGCCCAGAGAACGCACAGGAGAGAGAAAGACAGAGAATCAGATGAAAGCGAGAAAGGAGGTGATAGAGGGAGAAGGGCACCCATATAAAAAGACAGGGAGAGATAGCAGCGGAGAGCAAAAAAGGCACTGAAATAAGAACAAGCCTCCCTGACCTGACTTGTGTGTGCGCGTATGTATGTAAATTGTTTTTTCCTCTCCTGTCTTTGTGCGTTTCTTTACACCGTTTCTAGGTTCTTGCTCATTGGCTGACTCCACTGTCATGACACTCTGCCAATCCGCTGATGTGCCGGCTGTATTTAAAGGCTACAAATTCTTTGCGTGACACGTGTCAAGGCAGCGTGACACTTCTCGAGCTTGGGCTGCAGTCCTGTGTGTTTAGTGTTTAGTGATTGTTGACTCGTATTGCGATTTGTTACAGTTTGTATTCATCTTTGTGCTAGTTCTAGTCTTCACAGAGACATGGTTAAAGTTATGAATGCATATTTAAAGCCGTGAGTTACTTGTTAAAGATTGTTTTCTCGTTTAAACGCTCTGAGGTTTTGTTTACTCCGTTTTATGATAGTTTACCTTTGTTAGTATAGGCTTTTGAGTGATTCGCCACTTCTGTTTTCAGTGTAGTTTAATTTGGCGTCGTATACGCTGAAGATTTTGTTTCTACATTTTTCTTTTGTTAGTGAGTTTAGAGGGACTGGGTTTAGTTATTAATTGTTTGTTTTATATTTATTTCTTTGATTTGGCGACTGTCACTGCACGTGCCCATTAAAAAATAAAAAAAGAATTATTGTGTACTCCTGTCTCTGGTCTTTGCACACCCAGCAGTCTCGCTTAAATGTTACTGACCATCCCATTTAACATCAGACATTTAACAGCAGGCACGTAACAAGCGTGTTTCAGCTTACTGCTTTAACAAACCCTCTTCAACCTGTATAGTGATACGATTGATATGAGAGCATTAACTCGCTCAGAGAAAAATAAAAATAAGAGCTTATCAATGAGAGATTCCAGAAGGAATAAAAGAGGGTTTGAATTCTCAGAGGGAACCGGGGGTTGTTTGGGCTCCTGGACTGCAAAGTTATGACAGTTTAAAGAGGTTACCTGAGTCTGTATGCGGTTGAGGCCTCTGAACCAGAGGATCTGTCCCCTGCGGAGCTCTCGCTCAGCGTGGTCTATTTCATCCAGGTCCTCAAGTTCCTCCAGCTCCTCATCTGGGATTTCTTCCTTTTGCGTTCCATGACCCGCTGTCTTCAAGAACTTCAGTCGGCTCGTGGGGATGGTGGAGATGACCTGAATAAGAGAGCGAGAGGATACTTAACGTTCAAGTCCGAATAGAAAAACAACCTGTGCCAGATAGAATCCAACTCTAATGCAGAAATTCTGTGCCATCACTAGGGGGCACTCCTCTACTACAATTGAAGAGTTTAAAAGCATCACAGGCTAGTCTGCTGGTTTCTATAGCACAAGGAGCAACATGCAGCTAAGGCTTACCTGTCCCCAGAGTAGAGACCCAAAGCCCAAGAAGACGCACCATAGCCACTGTTCAACGTTAAGCCCGACACAGCTGAATGGTTTTCCTCCAAACTGTACAATTACAATCTGAGCAGAGAAGAAACAAAATGTCATGATCACTTTTATTATTAACTGAAGGGCATTTTATGAACATAAATAACATCCATAACATCATGATCTAAACAGTTTAGAAAATATTATCTATACTCTGTGGACCTCAGTAGTGAGCAAAGTTCATACCTGAATAATAAAAGTCCCAAAGACGATGCTACAAAAGATCATGTTGTTGAAAATGCCATCGAAGACATTACGTTCTCCGTGGATCTTTCGCGCGTTGATTTCATTAAAGAGCTGCATCATCACAAACGTGTTAAACACGATGGTGTAGTGCTCAGATGGGGGAGCATGTAGAGGAGTGTTGCGTCCACTGTCTATGTCGAACATCTTCTCACCTGTAAGAAAAACAAATAAAATCCCCTCGAATATCAATCTTTGTTACGTCATTACACTATTGTTGCTTTGTACTAGGAAAAACTGAATCGGTTTCATCTGATCTGAATGGCTTAAATCTGTGCACTCTCTTACCGGCAAAGAGGAGAGTAAAGATGATGGTGAGCTGGTAGACACCGTGACCCAATATGTTCTTCATCATTGTCCTCGAGATGAGGGGCTTATTGCGGCCATAAGGCTTCCTCAGCAGAAGAGATTCAGTAGGGGGTTCGGTGGCCAAGGCCAAAGAAGCGAACGTATCCATAATTAGATTCACCCATAACATCTGTACGGCTTTCAAAGGAGAATCCTGAGGAAATGAGAAAGAACAGGAAATTATCATTATGACCTCATGCATTACCATCATGTTCAAGAACACCCACTGCACTAGATGGATTATTGGCAGCAAATAAAGGCTACTGAATCGGTGATCATTTTCGCATTTTAGCTCTAAGGCTTCAAATTTAGCAAAATAATTCAACCAACATGGGGGCAGGGAAGACAAAAGTTCACAACAGGTGATCAAATTCTGCAGAAATCTGTGACAGCACGCTATGTGTGGGTCTGTTTATGAGCAATACCCAGAGATAATCATGCACGAAACGAGCAGAACACCTGAGCTTCGCCGCCACAACAAGCCTCGGCTATTGATATCAACGCAAAGTGCCAATGTAACCCTCCCATTCATTATGCGCTAATACAGGACCTCAAGCGCAATCATTCCATTTATCAGAGGAGAGCTGGCTCGCTTCAGACTGGTGCTTTGCCCATGGACAGCGGTGTCAGACCCCATGCTGACTGCCTGTGAGTCTTCCTGCCTTAGACTAACAATTTCCAATCACTTCACACAGGATGGGTAGCAATCAGCCGCTTCCATCATCCACTGTGGAGCATCTGTAAAAAGCGCTATGCAAGCCAACGACTAAAGGTGACAACGAAGAACTTTACGGTGTTCCATCTTAGAAAATGCTACACTCCCATTTATGCATTTAGCGGACGATTTTATTCAAAGTGACTTACAAGAGTGAGGAAAACAAAGCAATACACATTAAATAATGGCTTTTTTCACCCATAAATTGGTTTCTGTAAAGCTGCTATGCAACAAACAAAGCTCAAAAGAACTAAACCTGTTTTTAAATATTTACCTGTGTGATGCAAGCTCCAGTAAAGGCCACGATCACAGCCACCACGTTGACGGTGAGCTGGAACTGAAGGAATTTAGAAATGCTGTCGTACACGTTCCTCCCCCACATAACTGCCTTGACAATGCTGCTGAAGTTGTCATCGGTGAGGATGATGTCCGAAGCTTCTTTAGCTACATCTGTGCCAGCAATGCCCTGCATGAAAAAGTAACAATATTTAAATAAAAAAATGATTGAAAGTGCATTAGTCTTTCGGATCGATGCACAAAAATGTATTTGAGAAAAGCTAACAAAAACATGCGTAAGAGACCTCAGCCTAATAGCCATTTATTTTAAGTCTTAATAAAGTTTTGTGTCATAACAAGGGGAAAAAAAGAAGAGCACAATGCATTGACTTTCCATACCATGGCAAATCCAACATCTGCTTTTTTTAAGGCGGGGCCATCATTTGTGCCGTCCCCTGTCACCGCCACAACCTGCCTCTGCTCTATGACAGTGCTGTCAATAATACCTGGAGAAAAGACATGATGTATCAAGACAACCGTCCCAACACCTTTAACCGAGCAGAATTCAGTCTCTGGGTACCTTTTACTAGTGTATGTTTATCTGTAGGTGAAGATCTTGCCAGGACCCGGAGTTTAGGCCATATTTTGTCAATACGTTCCTGTTCGATCTGAAAAGAGGGCAGATATTATGAGCTTGAATGCCTGGGTGGGTGGCCTTAGCTAGTAAGCGATCCTGACTCTCACCTCTCCCTTTTCATTACGGATCCGACGGTTGAACTCTTTGCCCTCCAAGCAGAGGAAATCATCCCCTGGCTGCAGGATGCCACATTTACTTGCTATAGCACGGGCAGTGTTGAGGTTGTCCCCGGTGACCATTCGGACCGTGATTCCAGCACGCTGGCATTTTCTAATGGCATCGGGGACCTGAGCAAGACAAAAAAAAAGTGTGACCAACAGAGAGCTTTCGGTTTATTATTTGACATTACATTAGGGATACACTGATCTCACTAATACCAGTACAGACACGGTTACAAGATCAGCACATCCTTACATTACATTATTCAACACTTATGTTAATGCAACAGAATCTGTTTGGCTAAATAACTTAGATAAGTATGAATGCTACTAAAATTGCTAAAAGTCACTAAGGTTCATACCTCTGGTCTGACAGGGTCTTCAATGCCAACCACACAAATACACGTAAGCCTGATGAGAATATCACTTTCGTTATCCCAGTCTGGTTCTCCTTCCGAGGCAGGGAAGTCCCTATAAGCCAGGCAGATGGTCCTCAAGCCCTCAGAAGCCATGGGTTCGATCACTCTCTTCACCATGTCGTCTCTGTCTCTGGGACGAAAAATCTTTGCCTCACCAGTCGCAGTCAGGATTTTATAACACCTGTATAAGGAAAAAGCAGGTAAGGCTCGGCTACACTGAACCACAGCAAATAGGCCAAATGATCAGATGTGATGATTCATGTTAGTGTAAATCTGTTTACTGATAACCAAACCAAAATCATTTATGTACTTCTTCAGCAGAATTTCTGAGGCTCCTTTGCTGAACATCCGGAAGCTTCCGTCAGCGTTCTTTAGCACAGTGCTCATGGATTTCCTGACAGAGTTGAAGGTGTAGACTTTGTAAAGCTTCTCTTCAGGGATTTCACTGCGGATTGCGTGATAGTCTTTTTTCAGATCCAAGGTGAGGCCCAGCAAGGCACATTCAGTTTTGTTGCCCACCTGACGATTTAGGCCTCCTTCCTTTTCCGGGGGCTGAAAGAGAAGATATCATATATGATGTCGATTTAAAAACAACACCAATGTGTGTTCAAGGTATTAAACCACCTTGTAATTTCTCAACAAAAAAAAAAAGATCATTGCATGTAAGATCATTTATCGTGTTGTTATAAGTAGTTATAGTATATTTAACTCATTTAAATCAGTATAACAAATAATAAATTTGTTTTATTCAACTCCAACCAAGAGTTTGTTCCCTGCTAGTTTATGACTGTATTTTGCTTGGTTTGAAACTCACCATGATGTTGGTGGTATAAGCGCAGTTGACACTGATGCCCACTATTAGCAGATCCATTATGCTGGCAGGAATGACATCGGGTTCAGGGACCTTCCTGAAGTGCTTGTCAGCAATATGGACCTGAACAACTGTCATTCTGTTCATGGTCAGAGTCCCCGTCTTATCAGAACAGATGGCTGTGGCGTTTCCCATGGTTTCACATGCATCAAGATGCCTCACCAAATTGTTATCTTTCATCATTTTCTAAAAAAAAAAAACAGTATCAAAGGAAAAAATATTTAAACCTAAATTGTGCAAGTGGAAGGTGTAAAGGTGATTAAAAAGTCCTCTAATTCACAATTAAAATGTATGAAATCCAGAAAAGTGATATAACTGCAATGGGGCTAGTAACATGCATATAGAAACAAGTGCATACAGACTGATGGACAAACATGTGGGTCTAAAGAGGGCTAATGTCAAATTTCTAAGATGGTCAGCACATACAGATAACAGTACAGAAACAGTACAGAAACGTACTTTGACAGAGTAAGCCAGCGAGATGGTTACGGCCAATGGAAGTCCCTCTGGAACAGCCACCACCAGCACGGTCACACCGATGATAAAAAACTTGACAAAGAACTGGATGTAGACAGGTGTGCACTGCGTCGTCCAAGGAATTCCCTGGACCCAGAAAGTGTCCACCACAAACAGCACCACCAAAATGATCACTGTTATGGCTGACATTACCAGACCTGCAAAGAGAAACGCATATAAAACCTGCTGCACACATCTAATGTCACAGAAAAAAAAACATCACTACGATTGTAGGGTTTAAGTTAAAATTAATTAACCTTAAGGTGCTTCAAAGAAATCCACTTCACGTGCTTACCTGCTTTGCCAATTTGGACCGCTAATTTGGTCAGTTTCCCTTGCAAAACAGATTTCTCTTTCTTTGGCAAGTTGGCTTTTTTCTTCTCTTCACCCTCGGCCCCTTCGTCGCTGTTAAGAGGTTGCATCTCCATAGCAGCTCCATCTTGAGCTTTAGCTACATAGACAGAAAATGAGAGCGATATTAGGACCGTGACCATGCAGTAGGGTCTCTTCTGCTCTGTACATTTTACATTTACGCATTTGCCAGACGCTTTTATCCAAAGCGACTTACATTGCATTATACATAATACATTTGTTTCGGAGTATGTGCAATCCCTGGGATCGAACCCATGACCTTGGCGTTGCTAGCACCATGCTCTAACCACAGAGCTACAGGAAAGCTGTACTGTACACCACGTCTATAATATTCTCTCTAACTGTACCACAGGAAGCATTTGTAATTAAATTGCAGTTCCTTCATATGACAAATATAATTAAGTGAGAATATGAATTAATTATAACAGCAATTATATAACAGAATTTTATTATGTGGTCCAAAGGGGTAAAAAACCTTCAAGAACATCCTGCTATTTAAAAGCTACATGCATACCCATCTGACCAAGTAACCTAGGTGACACAAAAAAAACCACACTGGCAGGCACACACCCTCACCCGCATACACTCGGCCTGATCTCCAATCTATCACTTAGTGCTTTCGGCCATAAAAGAGACATGCAGAAATTTAGGCTGATCTCTGGGCCAAAAGTACAGCCTGCCAGTATAACATTACACAGACAAAGAACTGAGAACACATGCAATCATTCAGACACAGCAGGACGTCCCCATCTATCGCTCCTGTGGCTGTTTTACCCGAGCGTGTCGCAGTCAGCCTGTGTGCGGGATTTAATGGCCGTGTGATGTGAGGTAATGCAAGTGTGTCTGAACTAGCGGGGGGTTAGGGGAGGCGTGGGGGTGAATATTCTACCGTGGCATGTTTTGTGCTCTACTCACAGGGCTGTAATCCTAGTCTGGTGGATTAGAGCTCATTTCTGGCAGGGCGATCTGTGGCCAGGGCTTCAGTAAGCGCGCACACACACACACACACACACACACACACACACACACACACACACACACACACACACACACACACGCTAGTAAAGGGCTAGAGAGCTTGTGTGAGAACACAGAGCAGTCAGAATGTGGACTCTGCCCTGCTTGGCTAAGTGAAGGTAGATAATAAAAGGTTGGAAAAGATCACTGGCCTCAAAGCTACAATATGTGGCTCGAAATAACCAGCATGACCGGATACATGAACACCTGTTCAGATCAGCAAGTGGATGCTGGAGGAAATACTGAAAACCTTTTCAACTTTTACCATTTCAGTTCTTTCTCAACACCACACGCGCATGAACATATTCACACACTTTGGGATTCACTAGTGTGGATAAGCTTTAACGAAGATCGACTAGCACAAATGGGTTAAGGCGATGGTTTTAATGCAGGATGCAGCACGTAGGAGGGTGACCTGCTAGGCCAATATGCTGTTCATTATGTCATTAAGTCAATAGGGTTGCTCACCTTTTTTTCTGTTCTCCACAGAGCCATCCTGCTTTTTACCTGCAGAAAGAGAGAGAAGAGAAGCCACATAACAAACACTCCCAAATGTATTCATTATTCACGATTATGTAGCCCATATTTAAACATATTTCCAATTATGCAAATCTTCTCTTTGATTTAACAGAAAGAGAAAAGGCCCGTCGAATATTTATGTGGGTTTGAACATGTGTGCCGCTACCTCACGAGGCTTGCAAATCTACCGCTGCGGCCAGACCACAAACACGCAAAATTGCAATGAGGTGCGTATTCACGAAGCAACAACTTGGCGGCCAACCTCTGCAAGCACTCAACTATTCATATATCTGTAGGCATTCATTTGAAGCTCTGGTATGAGAGCCATGAGCTTCTGAAATGTATTAAATGACTGTTAGTTAATGGAGCGCAGAACAAACCATTAGGTTTCTATGAGTTACTGCTTCAGACATTCTGTACAAGTACAAAAAATGCTACATTTGTCTGGGTTACACAAAAGCATGCTCTTATGGAAGCGAGAACACTGCAACTATAGACTGAATAGGCTATTCGTTGGTCCATTTTAGTTTCCATGGCAGGTAAAAAACTACTAAATAACAATGACGACAACATACTTCTCTTCTCTTTCTTTTTCTCTTTTTTCTTTTCCTTCTCCTCCTCATCATCTTCATCATCTCCCATGCCAAGCAACGTGAAGATGATTCCAGTTTGAGAATTGACTCCGACAGCAGTGACCACCATTTTTCCAGAACCCTCCATGACATGAGTTCCTGCAGAAAGCAAAGTGAAGAGAACTAGATGATACATCACAAAAAAACAACCAGGTAGTGATAAACAGCTACATTGACCACTTGTGTCAAGAGTTTACAGGAGGTTTCTGATTTGGACTAAATGCATTCCTCACCTACAAAGTCAAAAACCTGGCACACAAGTGCCTCCCAAAATACTTGCAAATGTAATTCTTACTATAAAGGTTACACTACAAACAGAATGATGATTGTTACTTAAGATAAGTTGCTGTATTAACTGAACCTGCATGCTTTACATGAGACGCATCATTGCTTGCCGATTCTTATTATGTGCTATTCTGCATGATTGCTTTAAATCTGGATCTGACATCTGGATGAATTACCATTACCTGCACAAAAGCGATTCTGTGTTGGACTACCTCCAAAGATGGTTTAACTGACAGGTCACAAAATATTTTGGACTTTATTTACACCTGTATCTAGTAAAACCATTTGATGGAATGTAATGGATATAAATACTATCTACTAATAAATTAGATTTTAGAAGGACCAAACAGACAATGATTTATTATTGGCCTCTATGAGTACCAGCAGAGTGTATTTATTTATTGGATTTAAAAAAAGAAAGATAAGTGGCCATTTTTCTGCTAGGGCTTTTACAGACAGACCCCATTGTGGGCTTCAACAGCTTTCTACAATTGTGTAGGCACTGGAGTGGGGGTAATCGATGAAAAACATCAGAGAGACCGTTTGTGCTGGGGTAGACTCGGCGTGCTGGAGAAGTGCCCACTCAAACTCACAAATCCCCCCTCATCTCCTCTGGGATGGCACACAGCAATGTCATTCTATCAGAGGATCAACTGGCTTTCATAAAATGGGATTAGCTGAAGCTGATAGGGAGCAAGTCCATCTGAAAAGTTGGACATTTCTATGGAGTTATAGACAGGGGTGAAAACCCAACCCATGTCTTAAAAAAAACATTTTAATTGTTTCTCACATAGCACAAAATAGGAGATGTTATTGTACTTTTTCATACAATGAACCTAAATGGTAATCATGGCTATAAACCAAGTTATAATATCATTAATTAATGTTGGAATAACCATGGATAACAGATTATTGTCCTACCTGATAGCAGCATTGGATCTTTCTCCAGCAGTTTCTTCACATGGTCAGACTCTCCGGTTAGAGAGCTCTCATCTATTTTGAGGTCGTTGCCCTGGATGAGAACACCATCAGCAGGCAGGAGGTCACCTGGCAAAGAAAGTATCCAATAACAGTAATATTTATTTATTAGCCAGAAGCTAATGACTTTAAAAATAAATTAAAAAAACACTCCCGTGATCTTACCATATTTAATTTGTGCAATGTCCCCGACAACGATCTCGGCCACAGGGACCTGGATGACCTGCCCTCCCCGAACCACGGTAAACTTCTGCTCTTGTTCAATGCGGCTCTGCAAGCCGCGGAACTGCTTCTCTTTGCTCCAATCGTTAAAGGCTGTTACGAGCACCACACAAATAACAGACAGGAGGATAGCTGCTCCTTCTATCCACCCCGCCTCTGCTTCTCCTTCATCTTCCACTCCACCCGCTGCACTCCCGCAGTCTGAACGTGCACACACAGATATGAATATGAAACAATAAACTTATACCTAGAGCTCTAGATACGATGTATATAGGAAAAAAGTTTACTCACGTCTTTCTTCTGATTCCGGAGGGCTATAAAAAGAAAGGCCTAAAGAAACTATTGCTGCCACTTCCAAGATAATCAGTGTTACATCCTGTAATGCCTCCCATACTAATTGAAGAAAGGTTTTTGGCTTTTTTGGAGGTATAAAGTTCTGACCAAACGCGGATGACCTCTTTTCAATATCTGAGGGCTGCCCGCTTAATCCTAGAAGAACAAGAGAGAAATGCTAAATTAATTATGAAAGAAAAATAATGAACACAGCCTTTTCTAATGTAGTACAGTGTTAATATTAATACATTTCTAAGACTCAAAATAAGCAAATATGCATGTCCAAAAATCCAGCCCAAAATATTGAAAAGAAATACTTCGACCGAAATGTTTAAAGGATTAGACCTAAACTGTTCTGTTTTAATTTGATCAAGAGCCATTATCATGACTAATCCATCAATACTGACAGTTCAGCCATTAAGCATCAAAAATATTTATATAAAAAATCTTTAATGGGATTTTGAAACAACAAAATAATTTCCTGGGTGTAAAACCAATGCTAATAATGCTAGTACAAAAACAAAGTCTGTCAACTTGCCAGCTCCATTCTACGCTGTCATTTTCAAGAATCATTCAAATTCACTGCTTAAACAGCATGTCTCTGGTTTGCCCATTTGAATAACTCTCTATATTCAAAGCAGGTATTCAAAGACGTCATGGTGCGTGTGTGTACGGTTCAATCACACACCGCATGCTAAGAGACTGAATGTGGTGAATGTAGCCTGAGCATCAATACGAAGATGAAAGGTACGTGTGCAGTGCACACATGTGTATCTAGTGTCTGGGATTCAGAGCGAATGTGTACGTGTGAGTGAACAGGATGGCTTGCCTGCCAGACCTGAGAGCAGCCTGGTCAGCAGAGCCTATTGTCATGACAACATCCCTCACATTACTCAGCAATGCCATAGCCTCAATACTGTCTCGCTCTCTCATTGACACGAAGGTTTTATGAATATTAACACTTAGCATTACATTCAACTGTACTGTCAAGCTTTGGATCTGTCAAGTTTTATATTGAGCGAAAAGCAAATTCTAATATCTAAAGAAACACATAAATATATATTCAGAAGCATTACATCCATTTAAAACAAATAAAGTACATTTTTAATAAATCTTTAAAAAATAGTAGTGTATGACATTGCTAGAGCCTCACTGGAAACATTACTGATGATTGTGTCCCAGTGTATCCACGGATGTATCCATGCACAGTACAAACTGAAGGAAACTAAGCTTTAGATAACATCGTAGGCAAAAAATTTGTATATACTTTTTACACATACAATAAAGCGACCTAAATAGCAAGGAGATGATCAAATTTGAATAATGGAGCAAATAAATTGCTCTTACTGACACAAAATGTAACCATTAGTACTCATCAATGAAGGAAAGCACAGTAACTAAACTGTGTTTAAAACTGCTATGCGAATGCAGTAAAGCCACAGTTTTGTAGCAAGGAAATTAAGACTGAGGATTATATTTTCTCTTTGCTTGGAGAGTGGGCTTAGAAGCAGATGAGTCAGGTCTTACGTCTCTGTCAAAAATGCATTTATGTTTCCATGCGTCTCACACTTTAGACAGCTCATCATATAAGCATCACTGAGGGGAAGATTAAAGTGAAAGTCTAAAAATCACAAAGCCCTCTGAACCCATCAAAACAAGGATATTCAGACAGCTAATTCCTCATATTTGAAGCTTCACTGATGAACCATGGTGATTGCAATTGCCAATACAGTGATGTGTTTTACGTGTTGTAGACCTGAAACTCATGTTAGCTTTACCTGTCTACCTTCACCTGAGACGGGGGCCATAAAAACAGTGGCCTCTATGGAAAGAAGAAAGTTGTTTTCACAATCCACAAAAAAATCTAGGCAAGATGCTATTAGAAAATTCTAACTAACCTAACAGGCTAGACAAGGCAAGAAAATATTCAATTAAATAACTATGCAGTTCATCCAACACATCAATACACAGATAACAACATACCAAATTATCAGTAACAGGTGGGCTTTGTATATTGGATTAAAAGTCCCAAAACTTCCAATAAATTTTCCAGCATGCTCCTTTTGACAAGTGCGACTGCATTCAAGTCATTCTTGCACAAACTCGAAGCACATCTCTTGTCTTTAGGCCCTATTAGATGCAGGGTCATGCAAACAATGCCCTTTTAATGTGCATCGTAGCAATGAATGCAGCCTTCTGTCATATAACGCTCTTGCATCAACGCATGTGAATTGTTCCCCAAATCCAAGTTCTCATGTAAACTGCATGATACAATAATTTTGAGGAACCTTCCAGTGGTCTGTGGTCATGCACAAAACCTGAATAAGGAAAGTGTTGCAAGCCAGGCCAGCTTTAAAAAGCAACGTATTACATTTGAGAGACTTGAAAGATTAAATGTGGCTTTGCTCTGGATTGAGAAATGGCCTACTTACTAATTAGAAATCCCTTTTCAATTGTCAAAGCTCTTGTAATCTTGAATAACTGCTTAATTTCCTATGGCAAAGCTGAGTGATCTGATTAAGTTATAAAACGTGTCATAACAGCAGGGCTGCCTGCCAGCATGCTATTGTGGAGCGTAGGGGACGGGGCAAAGCTAAATTGGTGGATCGCTGTAGGGCTCCGTTCTCGGGTGGCCGCGATGCATAAATGGCTGAATGACAGACGCCTCCGTGCGTCTGTGCAATGAGCGAAATATCTAGGGGAGAAATTCTCTGACTATAATTACTAAAGCCTATTTCCTCAGTATACAAAGTATAGCACAGCACAGGCCAAATTCACAATAGTCCATTCAGGAAATAAACATATTATTAGGCAACGCTGTGCAAAGTATTGATGTTATAAGTGTGACCCCATTGTTTGTGCTATAAATGTCAAGACACGACGTCAAAATATACATTTCCACTGACGCTGTAGTTTCCACTGACACCATAACAAAGGTATAGCTGTGGACTACAGATGGGACAGTAAGCTTCTGTTTCAATCACTCACTATTTCATCACCTGCTAATAAAAGTCAGACCTTGCAAGGGCAGGTGACAGTACATACAAACATGCTATACGTATCACACGACTGAATTATATAAGTGGTCTCGAGCCAGTTAGCAAATATCCAGTACATCCAAACGTATTACTGGTTATCAGTACACGCTAGTTTGCAATGCTGGTGTTCATACACGAGTGGGCCAGTTGTGTCCCACAGAGCCTGCGGAGAACTGCTGTGGACATGGTGCCGTTTTAATCTGGGATCAAACTGAAAATCCCTTCCCCCAAGAGTTCAATCAAGGTCAGACCAGCGATTAAACCTAATGTCTACAGAGAGGTAATAAACCCATGAAGCTGCAGCTGTGAGCTGCACACTGACTCTGCACTTTTCCCCATCTTCTCTACTATATACCTGCTCACACACCCATTCCAATTGCATAAGAGAGAGAGAATGATATAGACAAAGAGATGGAGAAATAGTGTGAAAGGGAGAAAAAGGGAGACAAGAAGGGGAAAGAAAAGGTCTAAATTAAGCTATTATAAAAGGCTGTGAGGTTCCTGCTGTAACCGCAGTCACACACACTGGAAGATGGGATGGCATATGTGTTTGACATATTGCAAATACAAATGCTCTTTCAAACACAGTAAAAATGCATGCAGGCTATATTTAGGAGATATTAACATTTTAGTTTTCTTTTACCTAGCAAGCTACATCAGTCAGGACCTGGTGTAGACCACCAGCATCCTACCCGTAGCTCGGTGCTTTATGTTTTAAGTGCTGTAGCAGCCAACCATCGGGTAAACTAAAATGCAGCAAGAAGACATTCAACTGGAACTGGAAAGCTTCCTACCGCTAACAGCTACTACAGAATTGAACGAGATGCAACAATGCTGATTAAAATAGTCCTCAGTGGGTGTTTCCTAAATTAAACCACCTGGAAGTGAGGCAAAAACAAAATCACCATTTTCCTACTCGTATTTCTGCAAAGCAGAGGAAGTGCAAGACAATAATTACGCACCATCTATGGCTGACGTTTTAAGTCTGCTGCAAAGTCCATTAACGTCCCCATAAGAATCTTCAATTTTTTGCAGTGCTTCAGCCCCCCGCAATTCCATGAGAGAGCGCAGCTCTTTAAGTGAGCAGCCAAACTCTCCATCATGATTGGGCTCTGCCACAGAGTTCTTCACCCCGCTGTACGAGTTGTTAGCCATGTCTCCCGGCTACACGGTGTCAGCAAGGGTGGAAAAATGGCGTCCCAAAAGGAGAGCTATATCCTCAGAAGACCAATGCCAGTAGTTCCCATAAACAACTGACGTCCTTCAAAGGAGGAGGAGGAGGATGCCCGACTGCAGGTGGCAGGACTGGGATAAGCCATTCCCCTCAGCCCGTGGCGTTGCATTCATGGTGAATGGAACTTTACAAAAATCAGCCCAAGGAGATCTGCAAAGAGAAAAAAAGGAATGCATCATTATTATGGAAAGTGTTCACAAGTACAAAACTCAACTGAACAATGGACATAGAATTCTGTGTTTATCTTATATCGGAGAACACAAAACACTAAGTTTAGCCAACTCTCCACCAGGCCTGAAAATAGTAAATAGGAACTCCAAGCCACTGGCTGAGTTTCAAGGTGACATGCTACCCACAACTACAAGCAGAACTATGTGGGCTTATTTGAGAAGTAGCGTGGGAAAATGACTTGCCATCTTTAACTGTGTAAGACACAAACCTTCTATTTAGCAATATACCTGCCTTTTTTAGCCACATAAAAAACTCTGCGTAAATTAAAATTGAAAGGATTATAGTGGTTGAAAACCATGGATTCACATGCAGAAGAACATGTAGAGTGTGGAACAGGAGCTACGGAGCTACCAGAACACAACAGAAATAAATACACCAAAAGCTATTATTAGCATCACTATTAAACTGAGTGGCCGATGTAGCTCTTTATATATTTTTCATTCTGCAATATTTCTCTTATAATTTATATATTTGCTCTAAAATTATCATTTTTGTATCACCACGACAATATTATGGCGAAAATATTCCATATATCACAGAGCCCTATTGGCAAATACAGCAATGAAATGAGTTTGGTAAAGTCAATAAGCTCTGTTTTATCGTTTACTTCAACTGGAAGTGAAAAGGGAAACACCCAACTGTTTTTACAGTGTGAAAGCTAGCCATGTTCCTCTCATTCAATGTAGTGATTTTAGACAAAACAAAGAAACTACTTGTTAAAGTCCTCTACATAACAGAAATGTGGGGATTACTTCAGGTTTCAAGCACGGTAACCTCTATCATGCAGAAGCTATCTTTCACTACCTCTCCCAGTTCTAGTTATCACCTATGCATGACTGCTTGACCAAGATGAGGGAAATGGCAATCTTTGCTGTGCCGTTCAGCTTGCAGAGCAGGTCACATGTCACAACAGTGGAAAATCATTGTGATTGGATCTTCAAACTAACAACTGATAGCTACCACAGTATGGTTAAGCAACAGTACTGTTAACCCTTGCCATTTCAACGGACCCAAACCTCAGGAATGACAGTCAACCAACAGCAGAATGCAAAGATAAGAAGTTGTGAAAAAAAATCAAGCCTATTCCATCATTTGGTTTTGATAATACATGGTAAAATACATGTAAAAAAACCATGCTATAAATAGTACATTCAGAAACACTGAAATAAATTTTGGAACGGTCTACTAATTGTTTCTGCTGTTGTATGACATCCTAAGGCATTTACCCAGCAGCAACTCGCTGATTTTATTTGGTGGTTTGCTAGTATAGGACTGTATTTGTTCAGGATAGGTGATACGATATTATATAAACATATTCGTTGAGCTGTGTGCTTTAGCTTCTTATTCTTGGTTGTGCGGCCACTGGCTGCCATTACAATGATGTAGTTTTAAGACAGCACTAATACGCACTTATTTACACTGAATCTAAGCAGTATCACTTTTGATAGTAGGGGATGAGTTGGGTCAGACTTGGCGTATATCATGCAAAATGTCTGGTAGGCATTTACAGTAGTGTCATTTCATGCAAATCTATTTACCATCAAAACTATACATTTATCTGTGTTCCCATCACCTGCAGAAAACAAAGTCACATTAAATCTGTGTAAGAACTCATCAAAACTGTTCCAAAGCACTAAAAGTGAATTTCCAAGAAAACCTAAGGAAAACCCTCTTGCTCTTGGATGGCAATTGGAGACTCTTCTACTGTATGAGCCAACTTCATGCAAGTCAAGGACAGCAATTCCAGGGATCCCTCTGCAGTAAAGCTGTCGGTAATGGGGTATTTTTAGCTGCCTCAGGCAGCCCACTCCCCATCCCCCTCTCTGGCTGTTGCTGAAATGGGTCAGGCCATTTCTATGTGGAGGGTACAATACAGTCGCCCAACCTTACTCATGCTACATGGCTCAGTGCACTTGGGGCCACTTCACATCACTGGCTGGACATTTCCACATTACCATCAGACACCAATCCTGCTAACTCACAGAAGTCAGCCATCCACTCATTCACACAACGAACAACCACCAAGAAGAATCTAGTGCTCAACTAGTGCTGAACTTTGTTTGTAATGGCTCCTCCAAAATTGTACTTCACACTGGAAAACACACAAAAAAAAATATTTTACATACACACACACAATGGAATGAATTTTTTTTTTTTCTTATAGGTGTCTTGCCTTTGGTTCAGTGCTTTTTATGTTGTCATTTTGACCGTTTATCTTTAAAGAAGTGCTTTTAAAGAAGAAAACCTTCAGGCTGATTGTTATGGGTGGATGAGTTCTGAGCAAGCCATCAGTTCCCACTCCTGCCTATATCTTTGACACCATATATAATATAAATCCACAGATGACTTCAACTTTTCAAAGTAATGGGATAATGGGCAAGATGAAAGTTCAGGATACTTAATGGCAAAGACAATTGGTAACGCACAGGCTAAACAAAATGATGGACACCTGTGAAGGCTGCTTCTGTCCAATCTGTTTTATATTTAGCTTTGACCATTTTTTAAAAAGTCAGCCCCTGTAGGTACCACTCAAACACTGGCACTGGACCGCAACAAAACATAGGACATCTAATTTGGAATCAAATTTTGGATAGTGCCTGGACAGTGACCTCTTACCTCCAGAACGTCCTAAAGGCAGTAACAACTTACCCCAGTTATCTGAGGTCAAAGAAACATCCATTGTCTCTGTATAATTTTGAATAAGGCAATAGCGTAAATGAAACAGCGATTATTAAACACACTTAATAATACAGACACTATTTTTTAGCTGTTTATAATAGCTTGTGTGGGGTTGAATGTCACCTCAGATAAATGTGACACCGAGTCAGTAGCCTCTTACATAAACAATACGAGAGAGGGGCTAGGTTACCATCTTTCCATACCAGCTGGAATGGAACACATCAATATATTACAACATCTCACAATTTAATTCAACACCGTAATTGTAGGTATAACCATAGATTATGATCAATATTACTTTTTCGTTTTTACTTTTAAAAATAGACAACAGAACAAACAAAAAGCATCAATCCTGAATCGATTCTGAAAAGCACAGTGCAAGTGTCCTATATACAACAGAATGTTATTATATAATATTCCATAAATACAATACTGTTGTAATATAGGCTAAATTATAATAACAGTAATGGCAAAAAACATTATGAATAAAAGTAACATTAATCTTATAGCCATTTGGATGAAGACTTCTGATAAGACACTACTCTCAACATTTTTAGAAATAATATGTAATTGTATATTAACATGTAAAATGAAACAAAACCCATAGAAGTACAATTGGGCCATTTTGGCACACATATAGTGGTAGTGCAAAGGCCTCTAAAGCATTTGACACAGTTAACAGTTTGTTTGCTTGTTTATTTATTATTGGGGTAAATCTTCAAAAAAACAACCATATGTTAATGGAGTGAATCATACTGCTGTCAAGCAATAAATCAACATATATCTTAGAGACAGCTTGGTCCTTTGCAGTTGTAATGAGAGCAATTTTAGTGCACTGAAGCACTTAAACAGAAAACTGCCCTTTGAACAAAAAACTTCTGAGCACTTTGCTCCGAGTTGCGTCTAGGAAATCTGGGAAAGTCGGTGTTATCATGCAATCATGCTTTTATTGCGATGATTGATCATGAGGGTGCTTAACTATTTTTATAGTTATTGTCTTAAGACTGACACAAACATATTTAAATAACAACGCACCAGTGATCTAAACTCTACAGGCATGTCAAAGGTCAGCAGACCTAAAACATGTGCAGACCAAGCTTTCCAGCACAAGGTACATAACAATTACCATCTTAAAAACAAAGAAGGCCCAAACATTTAATAGATGAAAAGTTGTTTCGTGACAGCAAAAGTTGAATATGCCCTCAAGGTCAAATTCAGCATTGCTGTCATACAGCGAGGTATTATCAGGGGCTATTAAAGCAAGAGCAAAAGAAGCAACAGGGCATCGAATGATGTACGCCAAGGAGCAACAGACCTGACACCCTATGTGAACGCACACCATTGAAGGGTCCTTCAACAGGGGTCTATGTCTAAATCCTAAGCGCCTTATTCAATCTAAACACATTAGGCAAACAGTAAACGCAATATCTCAGTCGATTAGGTAGGGCGCATTGTTTTTTGCACGTCTGTTCCTTCAAATACGATCCTAGCAAATTGGACGTGTCGCACAGCGCTCGTACGACTCTCCATGCCAAGTCACACATGACAGGAGGAATTAGGAGTGTATACTACAAGGGTTGAAAACGAATGCTCCACGTTTAACGTTGATCAACAAGCATATCAACCGGCTGAACGCAGGCAGTAGTACAATACATACCCAAATGCGAAGACTGACAACGCAGAAAATGCTCGAAACAGTTAGTTGACAGCAGAAGCGTCCTCGCAGTTGGCTTTAGCCTGCTAGCTCTGCCGCTAGCTGTCTCAACACAAGTCATCCTGATAGAAAGGGTGTATTGCTGTTATCTTAATGGCACCAAACGACCGCTATCTTTCCTGAAACAGACCGGTAACTTATATAACATTCAGCTCTAGTTCTTGCGGTCGTTTTCGGGTAAAGCGCTTAAAAATATCCTGCTGGCTAATGTCACAAAACCCTGACCGAGCAGCGACACAGAAGTCCGTTACTAGACAGAGACGGTCAAGTTAGCTCGTTTGAAACAAACAAGTCCCATAACGCTTGTTTAGAAAAATAAATTGGCCCTTACCGCTTCAGTGATAAAGGGTAAAACCCAAATGTACTTTAGGAACCTGACAGACAGTCCACGGTTCTGTAACTGTCACCGAGCGAACAGTTCATTTGACGACTGGTGACGGTTAAAAAAAACATTATCTACCGTCTCCACGGGTCGTCACCCTTCTTAGGTAACACGTCAAAACCGCAAGCAGAGACATGGAAACAGTAATTCACTGCCGTTCCTTCCTTGAAGCACGAAAACGGCGATATTTAAATATGGGTGTTTGTTAAATAAACACTGTATCGCGTGATCTCGAGCAGTCAAAAGCTCTAACGTTATACGTCAAAAGCAACTTTCCAGCGTGCGCTGCACGCCTCATCCCTGCATCTCAACGTGGTGCGATACCACAGATTTTTTTTTCAGAAACCCCCTCCCCTGCGGTGACAGGCAGTTTGGGTGTTAAAAATGCACAGCAGTCGGGTTGCCTTCTTGTTCTCCTTTCTTTGCTCGTTACCGACTAGCAGGAGTTGCCTAGCCAATTTGGCTAGCCGAGAATAATGCACGCTAGCGGATAGTATGGTGAGGTGAGAGAAGGTAGATAATCGTCAGAGAAAAAAGGCAAAAAAAGAATGCATTTTACATGCGTTTCACATTTGAAAGCGGCAAACGCATAAAACAAGCATGCAGCAGAAAATGGGCTATTTACACTCACAATGCTCTCCGAATAATGCCTCAGAGATCCCCCTCTCTCGGTCTCCCTCAGACTCACTCTGCAGTCTATCTAGCTCTTCCAATCTGCAGAGAAATCCCTCCCACAGCCTCGCGTCGCCTGAGACATGTGATGCACGTCAGAAGGATGGCCACTGACATACTAGAGGATCCTCATTGGTTCAGCCGAGATATCAGTCACGCGCGAAGACCCCCGCCTCTCGTTCCTGTGCCTTTATTCATGCGAACTAATTATTTGCAATTATGTTTATGAGCTCGGTTAAACCGAAACGAACGTATTCACGCTATATTCTCCTTTATTTTTACTTCATACGAGAAACGCTTTTGCATGGACCGGTGTTGTTGGCCCCGCCCACAGTCATGAACGAGTCTTCCCCGGCGGCTAATTAAACCTGACGTCATTCTTTCCATGACGTCGCCGCTCGCTTCTGTCGCTTCTGTGTTGCGTTTGATTCAGTGTGCAGAACTATTACACTAGCTCATCTAAACCAGGTTACTGCATTATCCAGTCTAGATCATTGCCCAAAAGCATTTCTAAGTTAGTTAAAATATCACTGTTGGAAATTGATATGATCACTAGACAGATAACCAGACTAAGGCAAAATACTGTCTTCTGGGAACCAAAAGCTTGTGTCTCTTTCCTTTTTTCGTTCAGATGCTGATAACCAGCATTTTTTCTTTGCATTTTCATTAAATGTATTCCCACTGAAGCCGCCTTTCACTATACAAGCCAGAAGCATGTAGGCTACTTCTTGTGCACTGTGAGTGACTATTTGTGCCAGATGCAAATAAAACTCTTTAAAAAAACTAAATTAAATTATCTTTTTTTAAAGAGAAAAGAGAGAAATGTAAGCCTTTAAATAGGCTACATTAAATGTTCTAAGCAGCACTAAGCAAATATTTGTGCATGTGAATACCACAACTTCCTCTATATCATGATATAGAAGGCATATCTTGTTCCTAGGGTGTAGTGCTGCAAGAATTGCAATGTACTAGTGCACGGTGCATCTTAATTATGTTTAAATAAGCTAAAAAGGTGCCCACGATCATTACCAGAAGACAATTTTTTCACAGTGTTTTTGTTTTACACCTGTCATCTCACGTTTGCAGAAAAATCCCCAAGCAGTGGCTGCGTTTTTTTTATCCCTGCAGTTACTGTACAGTCATGTCATGGTAACCATTCTTGTTTATTTTAAACATAACATGCGTGGAAGATGATGCCAAATATTTTGTGACTGTAACTGCGTTGTGGGGTTCCCCTAGAAGTCCCCAAAGAAACTACAATGCTACCCTAATTCTGTTGTTTTCTTTGTTACCCCTCTGCTGACATTTACATTCATTCATATAGACACATTTATTCAAAGCGACTTGCAAATGAGAAACAGTAACACAAGCAATTAGTCATATGAAGAGTCAACAGCATTAGACAAGGCTACAACTTGGTTAAGAGCTATAGGAGATAGATTTATGTTAAGGTTTATAGTATAGCATAGTATAGTATAATGTAGTACTTGCCTTGGTATAGTGATGATTCAGGTGTTTAAGGGTTCAAATAGCAGCTGAATTTTGATGGACTTGCTGGTGTTTGGAAGATCATTTCACCATGAGCTCGAGGACGCTGAACCTACATTGAGCTTTGTGCACTCACCATCTTTTGGGTTTTGATCCTTTTATATATAGAGAGACTCCACGTTGTTCTAGGAAAATGATGGTGACAAAGTCACTAAAATACAGTCTAAACCCAAAGATCAAGGTATCTGCTGGTTTACAATCACACGGGGACATCAGCTCAGCTCAACAGAAAACAGCCGTGGTTGATGATAAACAAGGACTCTGTCAGTGCTATTGACAAGATTCCTTCACCTAATGGGTTTCATCATTAACAAAAGGGACATTGCTGCAAAAGAGCACGTCTTCGTTCTTTGAGCGTTGAGTTTTCATAAACAAAAAAACTTCCACTTTTTAATCCTATGTAGTTTACACTTGGTTAAGTAAGGTTTGCTAATGTTCATTCGATTGGAATGGTGGGTGTAAGTGACTAGATTGAGGGCTCAGCTTGAGTGAAAACTGTTGAGCGTGTGATGTTCAATGCAATAATCAGTTGATCTGTTAGGCCAGACCATTTTGGTCTGCACCATATTTTCATCTAAAAGTAATATGTAGCCCTTTCTAAGTAACGAGAGGCTGAAAAACAAGTTTCCTTTAATGCTTCCAAAACCTCTGAAGTGGAGAGGACATGAATCCTATTTTTATTTGTTCCAGTTTCCACTTCTGAGATTTTTATTTGGAGCCTCTCCCATTGGCGGTGCACACAGTGATGCCTGGTCCTTGAGCAGATGTCATAGCAGTGCAAGGATCCAGAAGTGCAGCTGTCTCCTTTCCCTTCATACGACTATACCTCCCTTTATATGCACAGATACATGCAAATATATATTCCCATGTATGCTTACAACATAACACTGTGTATATTATGTTAAAATGTGCTTGGGAAGATCCCCAGCACTGTTAAGTTGTACAGTAGTTTAAGAACACACAAAGTAATAAACAACTGACCATGAATGCTCTTTAGGTAAAAATGTCTTCTAGCAGAAATGTAATAAACAAACACTCATAATGTGTGTAATGGCTTCAGGATGTGTTTTAATATTTAAACATCCCATTAGACGTCTTGTACCATTACAAAAAAACTAAAATGACATGAATAATATACGCAACATTTACAGCAAATCTATACTAACATACAGTCCGTATTACAATTCGGTTATTCATTTACAAAGCTGATCAGGTTTATATATTACTACATTTTTAATACAAGTGCAAATGTATCGCTTCATGACCTTGCTGGATATTTGTCCACACAACCTGTGATGTCAGTAGAAGGAAGTTGGGGGCGGACCTGCTTTCTTATCAAGATCTAAGATAAGAATGTTTGCTTAACAAGCGGTTCAGAGCGAACAACAAAGCATTCTTTGGTCAAAAATACTTCTATGACAGGAAAAATTCCTCAGGGCAAAGCCATCATGAGCGCTAATAGGCGTCATCGCTGAAATCATGCAGTAGATGTAATGTCTGACGATCACATGACTCAAGACCAATGTTGAACACAAGGACAGTGGAAGTGGCTCATTAGCAGAAGGCAGGAGAGGGTTCACTATCCTATCAGTCAGGACATGCTGTATTATTGCTTCCTCCGGTCACCCATCTTCCTCCTCCAGTGCTCTGGCTCTTACAGACGTTTTTCCACAAACTCAGCATGTCTGCAAGGAACTTCCTTCATTCTGATGAGAAACAAAAAGACAGAAAAGCTATTGAAACAGAGAGAGGAAGAGAGAGAGAGAGAGAGAGAGAGAGAGAGAGAGAGAGAGTACTATATTTAACATTATAATAATATACACAGAGTACAGTGGGCCTCAAAGTATTTGGACACTTGAAAAGTTTTAATGCATAGAAAACTATCAAACCAAGTAGCATCTACTTTCTGGGGTTTATTTTTGGTTTGTTTTTGTAATTACTTTTAACAAACTGGCCTCAAGGTCAATTTCAATGAATGTACAAAGGTAGTCGCTTTCAAGTTCACACAGGGGTCCTAGCAGGGTTACAGGTGTAGGTTCTCACATTAAAGAGATAGCGCACCCCAAAATTTTGTCATCATTTACTCACCCTCTCATCATTTTAAACCCTTTTACAGAACACAAAAGAAGATATTGTTCACCAAACCACAGCGACCCATTTACTTGCATTGCTTTTGTGTTCGTACAACGGAAGTGAAAGGGTAACGCCGTTGTCCGTTAACCAACATTCTTCAAAATATCTTCTTTTGTGTTCTGCAGAAGAAAGAAAATTAAGCAGGTGAGTAAATTATGATATTTTTATCTTGGGGGTGAACTATACCTTTAACTATGGACATAACTGATATATTTTAAGGGTCCAAAAACATCTTGAGGTCACTGTACACTAAATACTGAGCAATATAGCAGGTAGTAAAAAGTCAAGACACAAAACTAAAAAGACAGCAGACACATTATTACATTCCAAACTCCCTAAATCCTATAAACACGGGGTTACCAATATCAGGCGGTGCCATTGTGCCAATGAATGTTTCCCCATAGTTTTCTGGGGCAGGTTGTTTGGGGTTAGAGAAACTTAATGAGAAACATTCATTATACCAAACATGTCATCAGACAGCTGTAATTACAATAATTGTCTCTCCTCAGAAATACTAGATGGGGGTGAATATGGGGTTTGTGTGGTGTAAGACTCCTTAATTAAGTCAACAATAAACCCTTGCAGACGGAGCGACAGTCCTGGGTTTTTTTCCACGACAGTGTAGAATGGCGTGTCGCTCGAACATGCATGCACACTCATAAAATACTTACATTGTTACTTATTATCATAAGTTACTTTATATTTACTTATCCAACCGATGGTGAAACCATACACTTGAATATATTTTTGATGAGAAACGGTTGTCATGACAACATTAAGGTTACATTGAAGTTGTGATAAGGGACACAAACATCCCTTAAAGCAGAAAAAATAAAAATGAAATCGCAAGTCATATGGCACAATTGGCACTCAGTCAAGAGATGCTTCATTTAGTGAAACAGCTGCCAGGGGGGTTATGGGATACACTAAAAAATAACATTCAGAAATAAAAGAGCAAGAAAGAGTGTTAGTATGCTTTGGGCAGGGGCATGTTTGTGTTTCCAGTTACTAGTGGAATTTACAGCAGGAGCACAGAGGTGAATGGCCCAGTGGAGAAAGGCTACAGCTGTGTTTGAGAGAGGGTGAGTGGTCTTGGGAAGAAAGATGGGGACAAATCTCAGACAGGGCTCTTAGTCAGCACTGGACCGGGAGCCGGAACGGGGGGCCAAGTTTCCACTTGCGAACAATAATTCACCTCAAGTGCCTGGTGTGTATGTGCATGTGTGTGAGAGGAGATCCCTCGAACCAAGTGCTGAAGAAGTGTCTCTACTGCTCAAACCCATCAATTTCCAGCTTGAATTTAATGTATAATGCTACGTGTTGTGAATGCTGTGTCAAGGTGTTTTGTCTCTCTATAAAGGTCAATGAACCAGCCTGCTTGGTGCGGGTGACTGTTTAATGCAGCTAGTGTTTAAATCAGGACACCCGGATCAAGTAGTGTGTTTATAAAGATTATGGAAGAGTTACTATCATACACTGACATTAAAGGCTTGTCTGGTACTGTTTTACGTGTGTGTGAAATAAATGCTGTCTCAAGGTTTTACTTTGCTCACTTTATTTTGTCTTGTGTTTTTCCATCCATCCGTTCTCCGAACCTGCTTTTTCTCAGCAGGGCCTGAGAGCCCATCCCAGCATCTCAGGCCACAGATTGTTTTTTTTTTCAAAAGAAAAAAAGAAAAAATACTTATTATTATTAAATCTACATTTATCATTAATAAACAAAACACTTTCTGAAAAATAATTTTATAAGCACATTCAGATATAAAAAAAATAAAAAATAAAAATAAAAATGCAAAATGCCTCAATAAAAGGCCCGCTCCCCTTCCACAAACACCAACCCGAACAATCCACCATCATGTACTCTCGGTGCACCAGACCCATACCCTGGACAGACCGGATCTGGTTATGCTGGTTATGGGTTGTTGGAAATTACAGCAGACCTACGCAGCTCTTATGGGAACTGGAAGCCCTCTCGTCTCACTCTCTTCCTTTTCCCATGGACTATATACCTGATGTGAGGCATGAGGGACAAGAGAGGAAGAGGAAACTGGATAATTCAGTGGGGCCTTTACATCCTGAAGTCCAGAAACACAAACACACATGCACATGACTTTTCAACAAGTAATGGTCCTGACCTGACACCAATAAATAAACAGGCATTTAATGAATTAAATTAGATTTTGTTAGATATTCTTCTAAAACTTATTTGATAAGAGACTTTGTACTTGTACTAACCATATGTAAGGGGCAGGACATTATGTAGATTGCTTGACTTCTACACAATGTACTATAATAATATGAAAGTATTTCTGCATTAAGTTTTTACAGCTTTTTACATCTGAACAATGTGTACACTAAACATCAAGCATGTTATGTTTGTCTCATGCCATCATTTTTGAAATATAACTATTAATTGTATATATTTTTGAAATATTATTTTCTAATTTTGTCTTTTATATATATATAGCATCCAAAAATGTTGGTTGTTAGAAGTACCGAGCCTTCTGAAGCCATATGTTAGTATGTATGCGCCCAAATGCTCTGCATGTGTGAATGAATGAGTAAGAAGGTGGTTAACCCATAAACAGAGCCGAGCGAAAGTGGAAAGTGGAAAAAAACTAGACCGCAAATTTCACAGCTGGAATTTTCCTAACACTGCCCAGTGGAACAAGCAAAATGCAGCAAAATGATATGAACCTGCACTTTGAAAAAGCACCTGAATCATTTCATAAATTCAGATATGAATCTGTGTAGTATGAGACAAAGGCCATTGTTGTAGCTTCTTGTCTTTGATGTGAAGCAGTTATGACCGCATGAGCCATGAAAAGCTCAGACAGTGGGACGATCAATGATTCTTTTACTACAAAGCAGAGCATGCAGTCAACTAGAGCTTCACTTATTATAATCTATCCAGATTCACATAATCACGCCTAACCTTTAACCCACAACAGACCCATTTTTAACACATTGATCATGTTTTGTACCATTAAAAGCAGGAGGCAGTTTCTTGAAATGGACAAAGTCAATGTAAAATCATGTCAGACAAGAAATGTGCCATTTCTGGGTTATTTAAATAGATTTACCACATGATATATTTCCAGCTATATGAGCAATTTTTGTTTTTAATACCAAAAGTAAAAATGCAGCAGTCAATCAGAACAGATACTTTTTTGTTTGATTTTGAACAAATGGGATTACAGAGGACAAAATAGACAAAGATTTATATGCTTGCTGTAATGCTCACTGTTGATTCAAACATTTTTTGGTTGAACATTTTTGTCTTCATGCTCGGCCTGCTAGGTTATTTTCAACTCAACAAATGGACAAACTCATTTGTTGGGTTAAATTAACCCAGAAAATGTTCATATTTAACCCAACCATGGATTGCAACAACCCAGCATTTTGGGCTACAGCCTAGCAAAACTTTATCAGGTGCAGTAATAGTGTGTGATATTCTGCATCCTCCATCTGATTCATATCCTCCAGCTTTTATTTTAGCTAGACTTTCCATTTTTCTATTTTTTATTTTTTATTTTGATGACCACACAGAGGTGTTTGGTGAGCCAGCCACACATAGTGGTTCTGTTGTGCGCCCCATCATTGCTTGCAACATATCAACATTTCTTTAATAAAAGCAAAGTGTCCAAACCCCCTTTGGCAACAAGATGACACATTGCCACACAGCATTTCAATTGCAGCTTTACATTCACTGAACAGATGTGCTGTGTCTTTGTCTTAAAAACTTAATTCCTCCAATTACTTTCAGTATTAATCGACAGACACTTAAGTAGGTTAAATCTGTTGAGAAACATGCCGATTGTGTAAAAGCATCTCTGTTTTTTTCGTGGAGTGAAGGAAAAATATCACATCCCTGTTTGGAAAGTCACTCCCAAAGAATAAACAAGTGCATTACAGAAGGGAAAGGATTTTAAGTTTAACATCACAATGTTATTATGGCTCTGAGATGTTTTCTGATACCAACAATGTATTTTAGTAAGTCACTGTAAGTGTTAAGTCACTGTCATCCACATAGATTGTGACTTCACAAAACTATTTGGCTACTGTTTGAGTTGCTTGTTTACATTTTCTATTCATGTCATTTATCAAATGATGGCCAAAAGACGGAGAAGACCGGGCGTATGTCCAGGCGCCCAATGAAGACGTGCTTATTCTGGTCATTGTCCGAACGAAAGTTCATTTTAAAAATATCTCTACACTGGAGCTGTAAACTGTGTATTTTGGATCCAGATGTTAACGGCTCATTCGATCCAGTATTATAGTCTGGGTACGGGACAAAGACAAACTGTGCTACACAGCACCAGTCGACGCCATCCTCCATCACTGACCCCAGAAGCTGTTGGCATTTCGTCATGGCAACGGTACGTGTAAACGGCGCAGGCCGCACTAGCCAGCGATGCCAGCTTCCGATCCTGGTCTGTTGATCGTCTAGCTGTGTGATGCAGACCAGCTGGAATTCAACAGCCGTTTACATCTCGCTGTCAAACAAGAACCTCCCGCATGTCAAACGTAGTGGAAAGACGACAAAAACTACACTGCCCAGAGCTTTAACTGGAGAAATGGCCGGCTAAATAAGGGCAGAAATCTTAACCAGTGTTTAGTGGAAAGGCGACTGCTGCTAATCATCCGCAGCATTTCAAGGCTGTGTTCTTACTGTGTTTGTTGTATAAGGACAGACCTGTTCTTCATATACACAGTGCTGTAACGCCTAAGCCAACATGGAGTGATTCAAATATCATTACTTTGATGGTGTCATCACACGCAGCAGGGACGATGCCACGTATTGGCAGGCATGGGATTAGTCCAACCCATTGAAACTTTTAGTACACTAATATTTAATATAGTATTACTAATATATACAGCCTACTATTATAGTAATTAGTAAATTATATTTATATTTACATTTTTGGCATTGATATTACCAAAGTTTTACAACAAATATCATAGATAAACTACGGTTAATATAGTAAAACCGTAGTTATTAGAGACTTCATATAAAGGTACTGCTGTTAAAAGTGTTAAACACTTTTAACAAACTGTGGTGAATTTAAATGGGTCCTTCATTAAAGTTGTAATAATATTTAGAACTTTTATTGATTTATTTCACAAAAATTTTATAAAAACAAAATGTAT
Organism: Oreonectes daqikongensis; assembly: GCA_026939265.1. NCBI lineage: Eukaryota > Metazoa > Chordata > Actinopteri > Cypriniformes > Nemacheilidae > Oreonectes > Oreonectes daqikongensis. The sequence goes on along the minus strand of JAOTQM010000385.1, from coordinate 3,754,188 downwards.
GTACTTCTGTCATTTCTATTGATGTATTTTTTGTATTGTATTTATTTATATTATAGAGAATAAATAAACATATTTATTATTATTATTTTATATTATTTATATTGGTATTGTTATACAACTTTAATTTATTTTTATTTCAGTTTAAGTTTGTTTTCATTTATTTTCAGTTAATAACTTTAGTAAATGTATTTCAGTTTATTGCTAAAGCAACATTTCTCATTTTTTCCCCCAAATAATATTCAGGCTGATATAACAGGTGCACACATATTTTTTGCCTATAAGGATACATCTATAACTTAACTGTGAAGTTAATGTTATTATAGTGCAGGTAAATATTTGGCTGTGCTAACATTATTGTATAGGCTATTAGAAGGATAGGCATAGGGTATGCAACCTATCACTTTATTGCTTCCTAATCTCTCTGTAAGTCGCTTTGGATAAAAGTGTCTGCTAAATGACTAAATGTAAATGCATCAAAATATTCACCATTAAATTCAGAGAGTACTCTGTTGGTCTTATTTTGTCTTCCAGTCTTTTGTGTTTGCTAGTTCTAGAGGTCAGACTGTAAAACTAGTTGTAAACAGCTAAAACAGCTAAAACCATCAATGCATCTTAGACTGTATTAAACTTTTTTCAAACGTGGAGAACAGGACCCCAATAATCCATGACTGTGCAATCTTCACCTGCATTTGTAATATAGAGTCCAGCTGTATGGCATTTCTATATGGGTCAGGGTACTAGGAGTCAGGGCCGATGGTGGCTACCGCAGCAGTACGCATTGTACCTGGTCATTCATAATAAAACACCTTACAAATAATGAATGAGAATGGTAACCTGAGGATGAGGTTGAAGAAGTAGCTCTATGGCCTCCTCTCTGTCCCATTTTCCTCATCCATAAAAATAAAAATGTCCAAATGCCCAAGGAGATAAAAACAGGAAAGAGAAAGGGAGATATCATTTATAAAGAATAGGAAATGACCTTTAATGGAAAAAGATATTTGTATCATCTGTCCTGAGTCTGGCAAGATGCAGTAGAAGCAGATCACTCAAGTTAAGAGTCTAAAGTAGACACGTGACTGGCTTCCTCTGACATACTTTCCTAAGGAAAAGGCCACATTCCCGGGTCTCAGTCTTTATATTTCAAGGACCACTTGTCATGGACCAAGAAGGTGATACTTGGGTATCATGCCACTGCGGTAGCTTTGGCCCGATGTTGACACCACAGCAAAGAGTGGTGTACATCTACAGAGGATGTTTACTTTTTCATGGAAAGAAATGGGTGTCCCGGCTGTTCCATTTAAACAATGGAAAAACACTTACTGTAAGTGTTTCTGCTGAGTTTTTATCTGCAGAGTCTTATAAGACGCAGGTGTTCATAAAAGCACGGGCCAACACGGTAGGGCTGCGCGGCTACTTCACAGCTCCATCTAATTAATTAAAAACCTTCACACCTCAAAAGACGCTCATTGATTTCAGATGGCAAGCCCAGAGCGCAGCTTGGGCGAAGAGGCCTTGGAGCATATGAGTCAGTAAAAGAGAGAAATAAATAAGAGAAAGGATGCAATTTATCTTAGTTTAAGTGATAATATGAGTCTTGGCATTTAGAATTATGATCCTGACACCTGCAAGTTGCCTTTGGATGGATCGAAACCGGCCAGATGGCAGAGAACATCAGTTTAGCCACACAGAAGTGGCGCGGGTGGGTGTTTGCGGGCGAGCGCTCGCACAAAGCAGTTTGGACACTTGGGTGACACACGCGGGAGTGAATGCATAATGAAAAAGAGAAGAATGAATAAATGAACAATACAGGCTGAGAAAAGCTTTCATGGCTTCTGATGTCCGACTTCAAACAACGAAATACAGCGGATCAGCTTGGGGAGGAGAGATAGGTGGTAGGATGGAGCGAGCAAGATGGAGGGGGGAGATTAAGAGAAAGGTCACAGAAGGATGTATCCTGTCTGTTTGACTCAGTGGCGTGTCTGCTCGGTGGGGCTGCCATGCTCCATGCGGGCAACTCTCGCTCTCTTTTCTTGCCAGGGCAAGTACAGATGGGCCAAAATTCTAAACTATGAATGGCCATCTTTGGTCAGTGGTGAGACCTTTAGTAAAACCCATTCAGTTAACCATATATGTTACTATACTCTTTCTCTGCCATTGGGAAACAATGCAAAATAAAAGTGTGGTAAAAAGTCTTATATGTATATTGATATATAATGAAATATATGCTTATATATATTTAGATATTTTGAATGTGTTTAACATTCCATACATCACATTTCTTTATAAAATCTCCTTAGTACCTGTGAAGTAGGTAATAGACGTGCTGACTTGTTGCTCTTGTGAAAACAAGTACTGCAATAATGGCCCTTGCTCAGGTCCCACAGTGAACGTGTTCCCATCCCGCTCTTCCCCTGTGGCAAATCTCACGAAATGCAATCAAGGTTTGCATACAGCGATGAGTTAACTGTGTCACCCTGGGGAAATTGATCCAGGAGATCCATTTAGTGTGAAGAGATTGCCCACCCCTGTCCCATCCATCAAATCTTAACAGTGAACAAGGGCCCTTTATTCTTTTAAATTTAATTTCAAAACAAAATTTCTCAACTGTCAGGCTAAAACGAGACGTACCGGTCGCAATATTTTCTCACGTGTCACGTGACTCAATCAAAGCGCTCTTGTGTGTCTGCGCAACAGATGAATCACAACTACCGGTCTGCAAATTGAAAGACACGTTGCTAATGAATGACAAAAATGAATCTCTTAAGGTTACCCATGATTCCCTTCACCACCACGGATATCCCATATCAATCTGCTTGGTTATGACTAGGGCAAGGTTTTAATGATTGGACATTTGACCCATGACGTTTGTTGATGGACATCGCTGTGACATGCCAATGCCCTTGGGCTTAATGGCTTCAAATTAAACACCAGTTGCATTCTGGGATTGTGAAGCAGCAGAGATCAAGATGTTTAAAGCGATCGTTCACCCAAAAATGAAAATTTTGTCATCATTTACTCATCTTCATGCATTCCAAACCTGTGTGACTTTCTTCTGCAGAACACACAAAAGAAGATATTTTGAAGAATGTTGGTAACCAAACAACATTGGCCCCCATTGACTTCCATTGTATGGACACAAAACCACTGAGAGTACCACTTAACAACTTAAGTAGCACGAGAACATTTGTAATAATAGCCAAAAATACATAGTATGGGTCAAAATTATAAATTTTTCTTTTGTGCCCAAAATCATTAGGATTAAGTAAAGATCATGTTCCATGAAGAAACTTTATATTTGTAAGTGGATGCAGCAAAATCGCTGACGAATGGCCAGAAACACTCGCTGCTATCTTTGTGAATTATCCAAGTTTGGTATCTATGTGAAGCTTAGAATTTCAGCTTTCAGGTTCATCTATTCTCCATAACGTCATTACAGCGGTAGGCCAAAAGAGAGCATAAAAATAAACCGGTTTCTTCTTAGCAACGGGCCAAGGCAATTTTCTCAATATTTAGATTTTTTTGCACCCTCAGATTCCAGAGTTTTGAAATAGTTATATCTCGGCCAAATATAGTCCTATCCTAACAAACCATATATCAATAGAAAGCTTTTTTATTCAGCTTTCAGATGTTCCAACAATATCAAATTGACTCTTATGACTGATTTTGTTGTCCAGGGTCACATTTCTCAAATAAATATCTGAAATTAATAATTTTAGCTGCTCAGGATATGGGTTGAATTCCCAATTAAACTCAATTCCCAAATATTGTTCAAATTAATTATAAATCAGACATAGGTATTGTAATGTAAATGAATAAACATCTGTCGGCAGATTATTTAATATCTGTAATTGTGGCAACAGGGAGAAACAATTTAATATGGATTTTTGATGCATGACATCAGCATTATTCAACCATTAGCAGATATAATCCCATTGCGGCGCAGTCACAGATCCGAGTTTTAGTAGACAAAGGGACAGATGTAATGGGTGGGACCTGTTTTGAGCTAAAAAGTATTATTTTAATATCACACATAATTCATCTTTTAATACACAGTCAGCAGAACGGAATGTACTTATAAAAATCCCGGGATTCACTGTACAGTGTCCGTAACCCTTGATATGCATGTGACGTGGAGTGACCTATTTTCCCTGTTATTTTTCTAAGCGAAGTCATATTATGTAGGCTAGCTTGTATTGACGCTTGTTTTCTAAAGCAAAATTGTTTAAGACACTTTCTAAGTTGTTATCGGAAACTATAAATTCATATTTGTTTCAGTGATTTGTTTTTTCTTCAGTGTACAGTGCCGCATTTCCCTGAAGTTGAATGACTTGAAACAATATTAGAAGCCTTTTAATCATTCATTACTGCTTCTTCAAGATAAAACAACTGAAAGCCAGGAAGCCGAATTTCTTGCCTCTTTAAAAGCACAGGAAAGAGAGAGTGCCAGAGAGAGAGAGAAAGGAAAAGCAATATGGGATTCAATGCTGTTTATGAAGCCTGCGAGCACAAAACGCTTTATAAATAACTAAGAGACGCATGCCTGAGGCTCATTAAAATTATTAAACAAACCCTCACGCTGAAAACATACGGCATCAGAGATATTAATAAAAAACGAACCCCAGGGCGGGAGAACGTGAATGGCAAAAGCCATCTCGAACCCAGCATGGCAGACAGCTGATACACACCACCTGTGTGCATGTCAGTGTACATGTGTGCACCTGCTGTGAAGAAAGAGGAGAGCAGCGTGTAAACGTATGAGACTGCGCATGTATGTGCGTGTGAATACACGATTATTGATTCATATCTGAAAATCTATATCTAGGTTGCTTGGCCAATAAATATGAACACAATTCATATTAGACACAATTTAATTATTTTTTTGTATGTGCAGTATTAATATAGGCCTACAGATCTCATATGTGCTGCACCTTACAGTCATTTTTGGCTATGCGGGTGAGTGGCATGTCCCAAACTGACCTGGGAACAGCGGATGCCTGATATCATCACCCTGTCCAATTCTCAGCTCTCCTACTCAGCCAGCCGTTGCCGTGGCGACTTTGATGTAACATTCCTGTAGAAAAGTACATCTGAAAAGAAAAGGTGTGTGTGTGTGCTTGAATGATCCAAGGGGAGCGCTGACAGACATTGAATCTCGAAACAAATGAATGAGATGTGTGTGGGTACAAGAAAACGTGACAGAAAAACTGAAAAGGCAACATTTCAATTCCTTGACCTGTGAAACAAAATGATGTTATTTTAATAAGGAACTATGCAGGTCAATGCATTCGTGTGACATTTGGATAAGAGGAACCTAGAGTGGTGATCCAAGTGCAGATATTTCTTTAAATGGCAATGACTTGTTTAACTGTTTTCATCAATTCAGTTCTGGCTGTCAGTCACTTGATGATGTGCAATGGTTATACCTGTTAAAAATGTAAGGTTCTTAATAGTTATTTCTTCATAGAACTGTTGTATAAAAGCAATAACACATTCATTCTGTCGTTCCTTGAGGTTCTGGGAAACCAAGGAATAGTATATTGTAAAAATGATCAGTGGGGAAAAGCGTGCGCTTCTTATACAGTAGTCACACTTTTTTTTTTACGAGCGGTTGCATTTACTCCTGCAATATTTGTTTGTTAAAACGCTTTAAACCGTGTCTCAAATTAGCAGAAGCCTGGCCGCACCACCTAAGGCGCATAGTGAAAAACAGCTCCATCTGGTCCAACTAACAAGTCAGGTCTATTGTGTAATAGTTTATTATACACTTGTTTTGAACGGTTTATGTCCTATATAGCAGCATTCCTTTAGTGCAAATTTTTGTTGTCCTTGCCATGGTCTTCAAAACGCAGGACCCATGCAAATGCTAGACATTAATTCTGTTACGCCTCATGGGAAAAACCACCAAATCCTTTTTCTGGCACTAATTTATCAAACCGATGCTGAGAAATACATACAAATGGTAAAAGCCGAGCCTTGTCTATGTTGTCGGGGACTAATAACTACCACCGTGTTCCTGCACGGCAAGCACTGATAGCTAGTACAGAGACTAACAGACTATAAAATCCCTGTGCTATTGCATCACTTCAAAAAGATGAATCCCATGGGGACAACATCGGGGAGATAAGATAATGCGCTTTTACGCATGCAAGAAACTGAGAGAGAGAGCAATTGAGATGATGTCATAGGCGGTCCTATTTTTAGAGGGATTAGAGATGCTTGACTTTTAGCAAACATCAGCATCTTTCGGTCAACACGCTGTGATGCTTCATCTCTTGTACACACTATACACATTCACACACACACATTTTTCACAGACATACTAATAATTTTGTTTTTAATGGTCATAGCCAAGGCATTACTATGTTTCTTAGGGATTTGAGCAAAACTCTATATAGTGCATTTGAGGACATCAAATTGCACTTTTCTGTAACCGGACTAATGATTTTCACACAAGGGATGATTAAAAGGTGTGAAAAATACGACAGATGTACATTAAATAAAGAACGAGGTCATAACACACATACAGGTAGCGAATACCCAGTAACCATAGCAACCACTCACTACTTTGACATAATAGAGATTGCACAGGCAAGCACCTTTCACATTTCTTCTTCTTCTTCAAAAAAGTAAACAGCTAGTTGCAGCTCATTCGGTTCATATCCTCTGCGGCTATCAGATTCTACTATCAGATTCAGTCTCCAGTATCTTTAACGTCTAAAGTGTGTAGTACATAAGAAACCGTCAAGTTTCTGATTGGCCAGAATGCGTAATATTCTGCGTGGATCTTCTTTCACAGGTCGGCTAATACGCTAACAGGGTTTACAGTGTCAGCGACATTTCCACAGCGTGTGAGGGTGTGTCTCCTCAAGCGCCATCTGAGGCGGCGTGTCACGCAAACAGACACAGAAAACAACAGCAAGCAAAGTGTTCCGATAGAGCATCTCCCATTACACATGACACGCCGAGCCATGGAAACATGACGTCAGGTCACTTGTGCACAATGAACTGTGCAAGCAGAAATTTGCGTGTGGGGATTGAATTGAGGATATAGGCTTTCGTGTCTTTATTAGTCACCAATGCAGTTTGCAATTATCAACAAGTAGCATTTTGACCTCTTTGAAGATTTCAAGAAATCTATTTAAATTATCGACATATGCGTTTGACACAACAAGACTGCATTACAAATTTCTTGTTCCTCCGTGTATTTGCGCAGTATAGAAGGCTTTAAAACATATGGTCTATTTAAATAACAGACGTCAAATAAAATGGTATTTTACCAATACATTTGTTTCTAAGCTCACCTGATGTCAACAGCAGAGCACCTGCAAAGCCACACCCTTAAGGTGCACAAAGCATGCTGGGAAATGTTACCAGGGTGAAATTTTCACTTGGGGGTTTCATGTCAAGGCTGCACACCACAAATTTTGCAGCAACAATCTTGCAAAGTACGTACGCCAACCGAATGTAATATAGTTATATCCATTAAATTCTTAGAAATCCATCTTTGCTTTTTTAAAGCATAACGCTGGAGCGTGTGTATGTGCACATGTTTTCGAGCACAGTTTGCTTTACGTGGGTGCTTTGATGATGGACTAAAATAACGTTGATGACGCTGTTGGGCTGAAAGCCAGCAGATATCACACGCATGCTCAAAACATGAGTGCGCATTCTTGCTGAATACGTAATGATGAAGAAACAATTTTTTCATTATTGAACTGTCAATAAAGTCATATTTTAATGAGAGTAGGTATTTGATTGGACAAAAATATGTATAGTGCAGGTTGAGTCATCAGTGTTTTTGGTGCATTCTCCTAAAAGAAAAAGCCGTCATGGCAAGGCATGTTACTAATGCAAACCCATTTTGTTGCCAAGAACAAATGCAGAGCCGGCCGATGATTTATACTATGATGGTGGTGAGAGAGGCTTCAGCATTTAAGATGGTGCACTTTCCCCTATTCAATTTCCCCTAACAGGACTCTCTTCCTGTTGTGTTGCCATGGCATTTCACAAAAAAGGTTGAATTAGCCTGTTCCAAGAGGGCGTAAATAATTGATTGGCAAATGGCTTGATCAGGCCTCGGGCTGTACGGCGTACCCACTGCACAGTATAAATAACTCATCACTTCAATTACGGCACACACAAACACAAACACACACACACACGCATAATCTCAGGTCAGGTAAATACAATTTATTTGAAGTAATCCAGCATAATCTGCATGATCACCCAAGTGAACTCAAAATATGGAGAAATCTGTTCTTAGGGTTACTTTGCTATATATTCACAGAACTTGAAGAAAGTAGCCAGGTCCAAAATACAACATTCTTTACATTTATTTTTAAGGGTACCAATCCCAGAGGAGAACATGTATATCTGTAATGCACCAGATGCCTTCTTGTGCCAAATGAATGTACATTTAATAGGATTTCTACTATAGCCTACAATAAGGGTAAGACATAAATAAAATGTTAACACTGCTCCACACAACTAAAAACGTATATACATGATACTTTCCCCCTGCTTTCCAAGAAAAGACCAGAAGCAATCCAATGAGTAATGTGTCTCATCTGACAGTGGTGGAGTTTATAATGTGAGGTGACATTGCGTCCGTCAGAACTTCTTGACTGGCACTTACCAACAGCCGTATCATTCACACCAGTTCAGGCCACAGCTGGACACACAGGGTTTGAAGGCCAGGGGTGACAATGATTGTGAGCATTGTTTCCCCTCTCTGTCTCTGGCTGGGTGCTAACTACTTTCTCAGTGACATTAAACAAAAGTGACAGTAGATTTGCTTCAGTGTAAAGGGAACAAGTACTAAAAAACACCTCCAGGTTAAAAGTTTCCTTGATTATTTTACACGGTATTTTACTTCATGCATTAAAGTCCCCACGAAACAAAAATGGCACTTTTTTAGGTTTCATATGAATATGTAAGCATAAAGGATATCTATAAACTATAGTTTGATCCAATGGACAACAGCATAGCAGTACGCTAGCAACCACCTAGCAACAGCCTAGAAGATATTAGCATTCAAAAAGTACTGAATGCTTCTCACTTCCACCAAAATGGATCAAAGATTTTTATGACATATTTCTGCATTCCAGCTTCTTATCAACGTTTTCTGACCGATAAAAAGATCTCTAGAACCTAGAGAATCTAGTGTCTGCTCCCACTATTGGCTATTTTAAAAAAGGAGGAGCCACTCAATGTGTCCCGCCCTAACTTCCTGTTTCAGATGTAATGACATCAATGCATCAAAAAAGCTGCTGATTTCAAGACACTTCATGGGTCTTCAAAGATTTTGATTCTACTGATTCAACAACAATGGTAAAAACAATGATTTTCTGACGTCATCTGAGAGCAAACACATACTTTTATTATAAATAAAATGATAATATTACATAATATTAATAAATCCAATATTATCAAGATAGAATTCTTCTACAAATCAATTTCAAAAGCCCACACAATGGAAACACAGCACTTCAGACTAAACGAACACTGTTTTTACCCATTCGTATTCTTAGTCCTATGTTAAAAAAATGCAGTCTTCAAGCGGATGCATTGGAGCTTGGCTGATTCCCTGGCAGTCTTGAGAGTCTGTCTGATAGCTCTGCTATAGATAGACCACCGTGACTTCTCTTATAATGTTAGATCTGCATTCCACTCCATTTATCAATGTTGCACTTAATACTTCAAGCAGGGCTTCAAGTGAACCGTGTAGATCATCTCGCTATCTGACCAGAACCCCTTAGCAAATGTCACCAAGTGATGTGGGGATTCAGGATTCGCCTGATGCACGTCAATGGGCTTGGCACTGATGGTAATGTAAGAGGCCTGTTGAAAGCTTCAATAGCATCCATACAAATATATGGATAAGTGGCGCTTTGATTGCATGTTTGGCAGCGATGAGCAACACGTTACTCAGATTCTCTCGTCCTCCTTACTGCACAGAGTTACGGGTCAAAGAAACTGAGAGTCACAACATTCAGCAGCACTTATAAACTGGCAACGTGATTTGTCATTACAAGTGAGTGTCTTTGATAAATCATGTCAACTTAAGTGGTTTGAACTCAACAAAAAGACCAGCAGCTGTAATTCACTGGAATGAATATCGCTGTCACACTGTCACTTTTAACTAAACTTTCCTAACAAAAAAAAGATTGCAAGCAAACGTGCATCATTTTATATTCAATATATTCAACAGAAAAAAATAAATAATGTACATCTGTTAGTTTCTGTGATGTGTAAAAGAAAAAATCCCTGTGTAAACCGACAGATATAAATAATAGCCTTAACAGGGTAGACTGAAATGAATTTTCATATGGCAGTTACATTAATATTTCTTTATACAAGACATCAGTCTCAGGGGCTGGTTGTCCAGTCGAATGATATCGGTGTTTTTCCTTTCAGTTTTATAAATGACCCCAGGTGTATTGGGATAGGACGAATAAATCAGAGAGACAGATCGCCCCAGAGAAGAGATATGCCATAAATAGCCATGCAAGTGAAGGAATAATTACGCAACGGCGACTGTGGGTGACCTCATTACAGAGACTGCAGGGTAAATATGCCACAGCCATCAGCATCTTATGCATAAAACATTGTTATTCAACATGACCACAATCATAAGGTTTGCAACCAAACTTTCTAATGAGAGTATATTAAATGAATTTGTATATCAAATATACGGCACGCTTAATTTGGCTGCCAACATCAGAGGAACACAAAAGATGACGTCACGGACAAGTTCAGCAAACTCCACACTGTGACACAAGTCAATAATGTTGAAGTTGTACTACCTAGATTCCCCTTTCTCTTTCAGTTCAAGTGCGGGCCTTAGCAAAACAAATGTGATTTAGGTCTCCCTCGCTCAACGTATTATTATGGAGCTGCTCAGCTTATATGAACCGTACATTCAGGAAATGAGAATTTTCGAGGCTGGCTTGCTGTCATGTAGTAGACCCAGAGGATATTAAAACCACTGCTTCCAGGGAGTTCATCTCGCATGCTAGACGTGAGCTGCACACATGCTTCCTCCAACTATATGTGGATTGAAATGTCTGCTCTGTCTGATGTTTAAGTCTAACTATAATAACCTTTTTATTGTGCAAAATTGTGCAATAAATATCTTCTGTACTGATGTTAACAGCTGGTGCAAAACATCTGTCATATGATAGAAGCTGTAACATGCCCTCAAAACCATAAGCCAAATTATGCAAATTAAAAATGAATGACCGAACATTAAAAACACTTTCGCATCAACACATAGGCACATTGTGCCAACCACAATGCGTTTTGTGCAGTGAATTATTGGCTGCTAAGTGCATGAAGCCATTAAAATTCAATTCTGTACAATAAACATTTTAGAACCACTTGATTTTGAATGTCAAATCTGGATCCCAAAAAACATTTGAGAACCTGACAGATTTGTTTGTTCCCCTACTTGAATAAAAACAACCTATTTAGAGTGCAGCCCATTTTGTACATTTATTTGATTTATAGACAGGTCTGCACCTACAGAGCTGGGAGAGCGCGGTTAATGTGCTAAGAACCTGACAGATGACATCAACGGAAACAAAACATGCATCACTATGACCGAGTCAGCTAAGTCTCCAAGATATGTCACAATAATGTAGTAAATGCCCATTTATGCATGACTACATCACCCCACCCCCTGCAAACACACCATCCTCTAGTGCTGTCCTTTCCAGACCATTACAGCGTGTGCTGGTAGCATCATTAGAGGAAAAGAGAGGATGACATAACTTATCCTTCTTTACTCTGCACCCGGAATCAGCATGCAGCTGCGATTCTCTGTATTTCAGATTACACAACGTCATCATTTAAACTCTCTCTAACACACACGGAAGCACAGACAGACTTACGACACAAACACACGAGCATTGTGGTGACATCACTGCATTTCTGCCATTCCACCAAACACACATGCAGACAAACATTTAAACAATGACATCATGGTTTTTACCACTGGCCGGGTTTTAAAGTACACACACAGGGAAAAAACCATCTGGTTACAACCACAAGCGTAGTACAATATTCCACCAATACAGCAAAGATACCACAGAGTGGTCAAATGAAACAAAAACAGACACGTAGTGCAAGACAGAAATAGATTTTTATACTGCTCGGAAAAGAGTGACACATATACGCAGACATGCAAATCCTCAATGCACTACCAGTTTTGGACACGTTTCTAATGAACCAAAAAATTTATTAAGATCTCTTCGGAAATCCCCAATGACCCTGACATGACAGATGCAATGTGTGTGAGCCTTGAGGCAACACAATTGCAATGCAATGCATTTTGGCAGATGACATCTACTGTAGAATATGCAGCATATGTTTTGGAAAAATGATCCAAATTATAGAACAGTATAGAGAACAAAAAGTTGTCCTTTAAGAGCATTCAAAAACTTTTCATTTTATTTTACATTTTATACACATTTTAAGACACAATGTGAAAAACAGAATCTAAAGCAGCATCATAAGGAATGCAATCCCAGAATGCACTGTGATAAGTGTATTGCAAAATTAAATTCAAGAGATGAGATTATATGTTGTTTATTCAATACAAAAAATAAGTAATTCAAATCAATAAAGTATATTTTAAACCTAGGGTCTTTGTTTTTCAAGTTTCTTTTCAACTTTCACTGAGTGAACCAGTAATCTTTTCATGGCTTGAATTCATGGGAGAGCATTATGTCACCAAGTACATATTCATAATTTATATTCAACCGGTTTACAGTGTCACATTTTAGATTGTTCCTATATGCTCCTGGTTTCAAAAAGTACAAATTGATCCAAAAATTCACATCCATTTTCTAATATTTTCACTATGCACAGTTTTTGTGGCCAAATTTAGGATAGTGATGATGTTAGCACAATATCTATTAATAAATAAATAATCCAATTATGACACCCCTAGATGCTACCAGAAAGAAGCCTGCCAGGTTTGAATTGGACCTAAAATTGCTCACATGGCAGCAGTTCACTAGGGTTGTTGACATTGACAAACCACAATAACGGACCGATCATGACGCGTCCAAACAACAAGACAGGAAACACATGCATGCAGCTCCCTCTACATTCGGAGAAATTTTCAATAAGAGCAATTCACAGAAGAACTGTATCAATTTTCCACAGGTAAGGGGGGAAGCTTTTCACTATTCACAGCTTGACAGCCTACGGACCCCTGGGAACACCGTCAGACACCTGCATGGAGATCGACAGGGAAGGAAGGAGAATATTACAGGCTAAAAATGAATAAAATACAAGTACAAACATGGCAAATGGACAAAAGCACAAATCCGAACAGAAACATAAAAGGGACACACAACACACACATACAGGATCACAAACACACTTGCAGACACATTTTAGAGATTATAGAGAGGCCCACACACAAGAACACCCCCACCACCTCACGTCACAGGATTATGTCAATAGTGTCAGCTACATCCCGAGTGGTTTCTAGGCAAAGCTGAAGAGAGAAGCAATGACATCATATCACGGCCTAATGCGATCTTTGCAGCTTGTGATGCAACCGCATGTGCGAATTAAACACGGATCACACAGTCACAATGAAACCCATCAGCGTCTTACTTTCAGAACCACGCCTTGATCTTTAGCCAATTTTGGAGAGACACAAGTGCCAGCTTTATTTTTGCAATTCTACACTAGTCGAGTTCATTTATTTATAGCGCACAAAATGTAAGAATGTAAATTAGGGGTGTCATATATACCATTTATATATATATACACACAATATACCATTGACAATAATCGTGATATCAAAAACAAGATTATAGATATTGTGTTAATTCTACACATGTCGTAAACTATTCAGCATCCATTAAAAACCTCCATTCACTTGTATTGAGTGTGAAATGTTTTGTCCAAATAACAGACAAAATAAACAAAATTAAAGATGAATTTCACTTATGGCATCATTAATTTCATTTTTTTAAAACATTCAACAAATATTGTGTTAATATCGTTACCCGAAAATTTGTTTGGCCACGATAACCGTGCAGTGAAAATCTGACATTGTGAATACAATTATATGGCAAATGATTCTCATGATATGTCAGTTGAGGAAGTTTAAGGAAGTCTCTGAGAAACAAAGCTGAAGTGCTTAAGTTTCCAAAATAAAGAAACAAACAGCAAAAGCGCAGCCTGATCTTCTGCTTGAGAGTATTTAGAGACGGTTAGAAACAGTCCTGTGGTTTATTTCAGGGGCCAATTTACACACTCAGTGGGGAACCGGCCTTACAGTGACACGTTTTTTTCTTCTTTATTTCTAGTCAAAACAAGACAGTTGTATCAACAAGGAAACAATACTTTTGAAAAAATGTCCATGTCCCAGATCTAAGTTGGGGGAGAAAAGTGAAGTTAGAAAAGTAGGTGGGTGCCACAGAGTACTAGAAGAGCCAATGGCCCAGTCTGACAATTCACTTGAGCAAATCAGGCCAAAGAGAAACCACAGTGGACATGAACACATTCACACACATATTTCTACACATACACAGACAGTTGTGCAAACAATTACATAAACTGAATCATATTCTCTTATTCTCACATCATGGTGGGGACTTTCCATTCTTGTTTTAATACCCGCTTAGCAATATTTTCTGTTTCTTCAACCTAATGCTCTCGAAACATTTTTGTCTTTTTCATTTTAATACAATGTTATGTAGTATGTTTATTAAGCAATTTTCCATATGACTGTTATTAGATTTCAAATAAAACTTGATTTGGTCACTATATAAACCCTTCAAATAATAAAGACCACTTTAAAATGTACTACGTACTACTGACTTTTATAAGTGTGCCTGCACACCCACCCACACATATATGTCTATGAAACTGCAGCGCTGTACTTTGATTGGCAGGAAGCCTCCAATCAGGTGGCATTCTGGTGTCATTTCTTCCAGGGTGAGAGAAGAAACTTACCCATCATACCGCACTGTTCCTTATAGGAAAACAACACATACAATGAATTCACCCTCTCTAAAAATAGCTGGAAACTTCAAGCAAGCGGCAAAGCACTACGCACAATCTCCACTCCACACAGCGGGGCTGAAACCGGCTCGGCGGGCGGATCCGACCACGACTCCAAAAAATATGCATGGAAATGTGGGGGTACGTTTTGGTCAGTGAACCTGAGTTCGAAGAATCTTCTGAAACTGAACAAAAACTTCCTGACCCAAGGGTATTTCATTAGCGATGTTCTCACGCTGAAAAGAATCAAAAGAAGTGCCATAGAGGAAATGACATCATCAACATTGCCGCTGCCACGATGCAGGGTGACACAAGTGTTTACACGTTTCTGTGGCTTGGTTGAAGGGGTCAAACCATCCCAAGGTGGAATTATAGTTAAAAGTAGCACCCTTAAGCATGACTAGACCACAGGAGCCGGTCCACCTATCCATCCATCTCTATCTGTATCTGTTATTAATAATATAACCTAAAATGCAGTCTATATATATGGCAAATCCTTTCTGTGCTTATCGTTCTCCATACCTTTTGCTCCATTTTCTCCACACATTCACATCCCTTGGGATCAGCCCACCATTTAAATTGAATTCCACATCATTCCAAGAAGCGTCCTCCCTCCTCTGTGACAGATGCGGATGGTTTATTCTAATTGGCACCAAAGGCAGATTTTACTTAGTGAGCATGATCTAACTGCCGTCTCAGCTAATGATGATAATAGCAAGCAGACACCATGGGACACATACACACACACGCACGCACGCACGCACGCACGCACACACACACACACACACACACACACAAAGCTGCCATAATCTCACACTCTACCCCCTCCAGGCCATGAGCTTACTCTCACATTTATAGCAGAACAGAAATCATTCATGCTAGGTTGCTGATAAAAGCTTTAAGACTGTGTTAAAGCCTGCGAAAGCAGCAGGCGCATTCGTGCAATGACATGACATCTCCTGATAAGCTATATTTTACAATCTCGGAGAGACACATGAATATCAAAATACTTTTAAATTATTTGACATAATAAATAAGAAGAAATTCTTATTTGGATTTAAACTTAACAATGTTTTAAAATACATTGTAAGCAAGTTCATGTAGATACTCATGTTGATTAATTAAATATACGAATCCGATAAAGGTAAATGTAAATAATCACAAGACTTGTTAAGTTTACTCAAATAAGGGTTTTCTTTTTTTTTGCTCTGTGAGGAAGAACCAAGATTATTTCAAAGTTTTATTATTATTATTATTATTATTTGAGTTCATGATCATTTGTTTTGGTCAATGTTTGCTATACTATTTACACATAATGCCACAACTTGGCCATCTTGTTTACACTCTTGTGACAGCTATTTTTATTATTTCATCTTAAAATTTTAACTCTAAACTCTACAAAGAATGTGATTGGCTCTAAAAGTTGAAATCTCTGATTCTATAGCCGTCATATTGATCATTACTTGTTTCTACAAAACAATTTTCCTCTCTTTATATTTTGTATTATGGATTAGAAAGTTTCATTCTGGTGAAACACTTAAAATAAAACAGTAACTATACAACTACATAAATAAATAAATGTTGTCCATAATACTAAAAGTTTGAAGATTGGTGCCAAAAAAGTCAGACCTACATGGCACACAATTTTCAAAGTGGAAACATTGGTTTAAATGTCCCTTTAATGTGAAAAATATATTAAAGCTGCTTTCTCGTGTGACTCCTCATGCAAGTGGAACTTTCCATAAATGCTTCATACTAACTAGTTGTTAAAAACATTTTACATTGTTAAAATATCATCAGAGTTACAGATTTCAAAGAAATATGGAGATATCTGACACTTGACTGTTAAAACATTGATTTTTGACATGATAGTAATAGATTTAGCACGTACAGTTTTGGACTCCCTGCATGTGAAGCTAACATAAACAGCATTTGGTTTCCATTGGGGAATGATTAAATCAAGAAGCTAAACTTTAATTGAGGTTTAGACGTCTTATGCTGAAGATAGCAGACTGCAGATTAAAGGTTACGTCCAGCACCTGCAATCAAAAGATTTTTCCATTGTTAAAAAAGGTCTGAAATGCACAACAAAGCAAGATAAGTTGCAAGTAGATGTTATGCTTCTAGATGTGCTTTACTACATCATTTTACAGTGCTGTAAAACCTTTATGTTTCAAGAGCCCTTTAGAAAATCTCTCCAAGGGTCAAATGTTACTTTAAGTCAAGCAGACTGCACGTAAAATATGATAAAATTGTAACTCATCAGTCAGGCACACATACACCACAAAAATAATAATATCGGTTAAGAATCTAAAGGATTGTGTTCATTTAATTTTGTCCCAGCAGTTTAAAGAGGGCCTTTTTATGGTCCAATATGACAATAATCCAGTGTGGTCCATACACAAAATGTTTACAGAGTCTGGTGTGGAAGAACTGGCCTGCACAAAGCCCAGACCTGAACCCCACTGAGAACCTTTGGGATGAATTGGAACGCCAACTGTGATGCAGACCCCCATTGGTGCATGACCTCCAACTGTATTTCGACATATAAAGGTATCCAAAAAGTATAAAAGAGGAAGGAGCAACTCTATATTAATGCTGATGTGCAACAGTTATACCCAATAGTACAGTAGAATACCCAAAAATTCTGTCACCTTTTCATTTCAAACCTATATGACTTTCTTTCTTTTGTAGAACACAAAAGAAGATATTTTGAAGAATGTTGGTAACCGAAAAAAACAGTGGTAACCGTTCACTTGCATTGGCTTTGTGTCCGTACAATAGAAGTGAATGGGCCATTGTTTGGCAAAATTCTTCAAAATATCTTCTTTTGTGTTCTGCAAGTCTTCCAGGTTTGAAATGACAAAAGAGGGAATAAATTATGACACAATGCCATGCTATGAGATTATGACACTATTAAAATACAAATCACGCTATTGTGCACCGCTTCATATAATTCATGATTCATTTCAGAACAATACTATATGCACAATTCATGTTGCCTCTTAAAAGATGTCTGAGACGGACTGCAAACCGTCTGTCTGCCTTGACACTGCAGACAAAACAAAGGGCACAGTACAAAAAAATCAATTCACCCCGCAATGTTATAATTTCTGTCTAATGGTTGAATATGAAATATGAATATTATGTCAGTCGTGGTTGCCGAGAACGGATTCCTTACGTGTAACTGGAACCCCTCCGTTGTATAGAAGGACCTTGAGATCAATCAAACAGGGCCGGCTAAATGAAGTTAATCCCATGGTAGGATTCAGCTTCAGTAAGATGTTTTTTCTAACCGAGCACAGGAGGAATTTGTTTGCATTTACAAGAACAACATGTTAATTCAGGTGCCAGGCTTGATTTGCATTGGCCTTGGAAAGACTTGAAAAAGAACAGTTTTAAAAAATCGTAGTGTGTAACAGAGCACAAAAATGCCAAATGTTTACTGTCTTATATGTCTTATATGGAAAAGAAAAAAGTGTTAAACATCAAATTTAAGTAGCTTTTTTCCTAGTTGCTAAATTGCTTTTCACATGTTCAATAGCCATTTTACGGCATGTCACAGGAGTACCATTTGTACAACGTGTGACAACTAGCCCCAGCCTCCCTTCCATCACGAGACCTTGAATAAATTCAGTTTGAATGATCTAACTGTGGTTTGTTGGAAACTTCGAACACAGAGAACCAAACCAGCCTGCCTTCTACTCGCATAAAATAATGTAAAACAAAAAGACGATGATGATGATAAATGATGCTGAGAACACACAAAAAACAAAACAGATTGAAATCAATACAGCATGTCCCACTTTCTGTCTGCATTTTGGATATTAATGTAACCTGGAACCAAACTAGGCCTTAACGTCGACTAAACGTTCGATCCAACGGTTGCACCCAACGCTCTCCCAGCTGTATGCGTTACAGTAGCCCCGTGCATTATTGATGAGTGTTTGGAGTCATGCTTTATTCAGGAAGTCCTAGTCATCTGCTCCACAGAGAGGGGTCTCGGCGAGCCACGCAACTGCGTTCGGGTTACGTCAAACGCTGATCTGATCCATTGATCATTGATTCAACGCAGGTGTGGACTCGAGGGAAGCGTCCCTCTCCGACACCCTTTAGCAGAGAAGCACGCACGTGCCTCGAGCACTCTGCGGTAATGAGATGCTCCAGTTTCATAGCAGATGGAAAGTGTCTCTTTCCTCATTGCTCTCTCTCTCTCTCTCTGATTGTAGCCAGGCTGTGGCCTAGGATCGAGCACGGGCATATCAAGTGAGGTGGAAAGGGTTGCTGGTGACTAGCTTAACCACAGTGGAAAAACTGCCTCAATCCTCATCAATATTTCAGCTGCGCCTGCCGAAAACCAATACCGGCCAACATATTCCATCTTGTCATTGGACGAGCGGATCGAATGTCGCGCCTTGACATGCTAACATTGTCGCCTTACAAACGGTGATGTAAAGCCTTATGTATTATTCAGGGGTTCTCCAGCGGAGGACCGATGAAGACGGAGAGATGCGACGTAACGGAGGAGGTCAAGGAGAAGCGAGCGAGATGGCCGGGTGAGATGATGAAATGAGAGAAGTCATTTCAGACATATGCTCCCCTGTATTCCCCGGGCTAATGATCTTGGGGAGGAGATGATAGGGGCAAAGTGCGGCACAGTAATTAGCAGGCCGGTTGAACCGCTGGGTTAGGGCGGTGGTCGGTGGATCGCAGATGTTATACATGCTTGCCTCTGTGAGCGCTGTTTCCTCAGAAACGGTCAGATCTCAATTTCCATTCGCTCTAAATTGACCAGGTCAGTTGCACATCAGTCATTCGAGAGGTTTTGGAAATCACACAAAACCTTAATATTTACATTATACCAAAACACCAAGTGACACTGAGCGTGATGATTTTCAAAGTAATTTGCAATTTTAGGTTTCAAGCACACATGGCGAGTTAAGGATGGCCGCTTAAAATTTTATTTGATTCTTGACTGATGTAGCAAACAATGTAGTCGTTTATATATTAGTATGTATTACATTTATTTGTATGCATTGCATATAAACATTGCACACATACAGATAACATACTTGGTACATTTTCCGGAAACTTTTTTCAAATGTCGCCTATAGAATTACATTAAATAAATACAATTTATTTTTAAAATACTTTTTAAATACTGTGTTGTCAAAGTTGAGAAGCACTTCTTAATACATTTTATTGGTTAGATATTTGCAAAACCCTGGTGACAAACATAAAGGGTAACTAATAATAGTGATTTATGGCAAAAAATAAAAATCACAAAATATGGAGATATAACACAACATTTTATTCAAACATCTTTTTCATTATTTCAAATATTTTTGTAACAAAAATGTAGGCACTTTTATGACATGATCACTGTCACCGCAAAAAAAAAAAACACGCCAGAAAACCACTGTATTTCCAGTACGGACCACACACTTTTTTCCAAATGGTACACTCCACACATAGGCCTACATACATCAGCAAAATAACCCTTAGTCACAATTGTCTGAATAATGACTCAAGCCCCACCCCTCCCCTGCTTCAAACAGCTATTATTTACTATTATTTAGCTATTATTTACCATTGCTTTTTCCCATGAGGGGAGAAGGGGCAAGTGGGCAAACAGGTGACACAGAGGGGCCGTTTTACTGTAAACTCCCTCCAAACAACCCCCAGTTCATCAGGGGCCGTGTTGAGCTGTTTTTCTATCTTTTATCTTTTCCTCCCATGTGGCATGATTCTTTGTTCTTTGGTTAAGAGATATGAAGCTGAAGTGCAATAAGGGGCTTGTGCTTGTCTGCGTGTCAATGCAGACTGCTGAACCAACAAACACATGCACGCACGTGTGAAATTAAATGACAAAATAACCTCGGAGAAAGTCAGAAGATGAGCTTCAATTTCTCATTTCCCCAAACAAGACCAGTTTATCATAAATCCATTAGATTTCATGAGCTGTTTTTCCAGCGGCTCTGACAGCTCTAATAGATGTTTGCCCCTCATAATGACTCCCAATTTATAAATATCACATGCTCCTACTGCAGATGTGGATTCGAACCTGACAGACGATGTGTGTGTCTGTGTTTACATGTGTGCGTGTGTGTGTCTACATTAGTAAACATAGTTGTGTGTGTGTGTTGGCTGAACTTATTGATGGAGAGACTAAAGAAGGGTAAACAAGCATGTTGATGCAATCATATTATATTATATCTGTTTTTCCTTCCACTTGCTGAACTTTCAGTTCCTTTTTAACAAACAACAAGATTCCTACAACAGTTAAAGGGACAGTTCACTTAAAAATGGAAATTTGACCACACTTTATAATAAGGTTTAATGCATTACCATTAGTGAACAATGTGTTTAATCTTAATCTGTATTATTAATACTGGGAAATTTTGATACATTTACTTATACATAATATGCATTAACGTAAACATGACTTAACAATGAACAAAAGTATATTTTGCACTTGCTGAGACAGACAGACAGTCAGACACAGAGGGCATATAAATCCTGTTATGTTGCAATAAAACTCAGCATTACACAGCTGATCACAAAGACAATCTAAGTGTATCCTTCAGAGATCAACACCCACTCCTATCTTGACCAAAGTCACAAAGGACACCCATATACACAAACAGGTAACGAGTCACAGGATCTAGAAGTTTCCGTGAAGTTTCCGTGACCAAAGGGTGGATCACACAATGATTGGTGATTGTGTCACATAAGTCACAAGGACAATCAGACCTGAAGTACATCGGACAGTGAATCCCATACACTTTAATTCCACCCGGAGGGGGATTTCCATACTGGAAATATCCATTCATGACAATCCAAAAATACTCAAAATCCCCATTCCTGATGATTTACTGAGACCAAGCTTTACTTTGCTGTGACCCTAAAAAGTATTTGGATGCTTAAGCCACACTTCAAATTTATGAATGTCACTGCATGGGATAAATATGATATTTATATTAAAGCAAATCTTTCAAAGCATGTTGCAAAAACATGTGGAAATTATAACGTTATATGTAGATATTATCTGGTTGTCAAACATAGTGGAACATGACCATGGTTATGATATGATGACCTACCCCTGCGGTTACTCTACTTGGGCAGCTGTGAGCACTTGAGGTTAAATGACTTCATACTTTCACAAAACAAGTCGTAATGGGACCAGTGTGAAAATGGAAAAGAGAAGTTAGTTCTGGGAAAAATCTCTAGCATCATTTGTTTACAGATTCTGCCTGACGTTTTGTTATTTTGTCATCTATGCAGTAGAATTCATGCATAAAATGTTTCAAATATCTTGCATTGAGACTTTCTGAGCATCGGGGCGTCTAAAGCAACACGACGTGTACTTCTCTACTTATGCTAGAACAAAACAACGCCTGGAGTTATCCAAGAAAGGAGCAGAGAAGAGTTACAGGCAGCTGTTGGGAGTTGCCCAGTTCTGATGGCGGGCTGCAGGTGGCCCGGCGGACAGCTGTGGAAACATAGGGGAAGTCCCACCGACTTTAGGGAGATTTCCCTCCAAACTCTTCATTACAGAAGCTTCACGAAACACACAGCCATCCGCCCCCAACCATACTCATCATGAGCTTAAGGACTGCTTCCCATAAAACATTCTGCGTGTGTCCAAATGTACAACTGACCTTTATGGAGCGTGAGCTAATTTATCACAACTGTCACGGCTGGTGAGACAATGATAGACGGACTGTCACGTTTCTGTTGCTAGATAGCGAGAGATCTGAATGTGCTGAGTTGATCGAGCAGTTGCCTTATATGGTGGTGACCCTGACAAACCAGATTCTTAACCAGATTCCTCTGTATGAACACACACACACACACACACACACACACACACACACACAGTCTTGTCTTTCCGAGCTAGGTCATGTGACCTAAGACACATAGTCGTGTAGTAGTCAAAAAGCATGTGAGTGGGTAGGTACCGAAGTCTAGAAATGTCATTCCCTGATACAAATCCCCCTTCCAAGACCTCCATCAAAGTCTTTGAAGATATTTAAAGAACTCAAGGGGGAATCATTCTCCCTTAAATCAGTCCTGAGTCATATTTCAGAGTTGTGTAATGCTTTCACCTTTTAGGGGGATTCCCTTTTACTACAGGTAATGTAAAGGGTCACTCCAGAAATGCTCTGGAAATTCCATACACATACCAGTATCCCCATTCAGAACATTTAAGATATTTGAGATGGGGATATGTTGTGTAAATACGCATATTGCACAAAAATGTATTACATTTGAATATGTATAAGAAAAAGCATAACTTGTGTTAATACATAGTGACATAAAAGAATAAACAAATACAATACTTCATGATGTCTAATGCAAGGTTATTTTAGTTTTACTAACATTTTTTGTTTATTGAAATCAAATCAAATATTGGCCTAAAAATAGAAATGTTGCCTTAGAAATAAACTGAAATAAGTTTAAAGCACTAAAATTATAATAATAAATTAAACTAAAACTAAAATTAATTCATCTTATATAGCAACGTAAAAAATAAACAAATAAATAATAAAATGACAAAAGCATATAACAAAGTTGCTACAAATTTAAATGAAAATTAACATAAAAATGAAAAATCTAAAAATAAAAGCTCATTTAAAATATGAATAAAAACAGAATAAAACTCAAATCAAAACATAACTCTTGTTTAATGTATACAAAATATATGTAATGTAATATTTTATTAGGCCTATTATATCATAATTATTTTATATAAGCTTCAAATAAATATATGGCCGTTCTAATATAAATTCCAAATATTATAATGATTATATTATTATTATTGTATATATATACATTTTTATAATAATATATAAACATTATTATTATTATTATTATTATTATACATAATTTTATTTTTACATAAATATATTATATGAATTAAATAAACTTCTATAAATATATTCTATAAATATTTATATTACCCTTGTTATTACAAATAAAAGAATATACATTTCAACACATTTTCATGGGATATGTGTATCACTCACACTCAAAGCTGATCAAACCTATATCTTAGGTTCTTAGGTTCTATCTAGGAACTGTAAACGCTGAGCTGCTGGCTTTCAGTGTGAATAAAATAGATTTTTGTTCTCTTCTTATCAGACCCAGCCTTGGTGTCTGTAAAGGCTGAAAGGTTGAGTCTGGCAGGCTTTTATTAACAGTTCTGCCAGTCTGTGAAACCCCACGGCGCTCGGAGCAGCTAAGGCCAACTGAACAACCTCAGTTCTTTAAAAGAAGGAAAGCACACACTTATATTCGCACATTTACTTGAAAAGAGATATCGAAGCAGAGATATGAAATGTCCAAAGACACAGAAATGCACTAGTCTGACCTTTAGAGCAACATCACAAGTGCATTGTGGGCAACTGAGGGTAGTGTAAACTGGGCAGATAGTTAAAGTTTAATGTCGTGTAACATAAAAGAATGGAAAGTGGTCAAAAATTAATTCGTTTTTACCATATAGATTTCGTGAACATGAAAAGTGTAATTGAGAGAAAAAATGTACAGATTTTTACTTGCTCTAACATGGCTTCAAAGATAGAATATATATAGTGCTTGATACTAAATATGTGTGTATATATATATATATATATATAGTGCTTGATACTAAATATGTATATACATATGTATATATAGTTTTCTTCAAGAGGCAAGGAGTAGATTTTAACTGTTATTTCTAATAACAGCTGTATAGATATACAGCAAATATAACTTAACACCTTAAAATCTATGCTGTAACATGACATATAATGCAAAGCATTTCTGTTGCTTATAAAAATTATCACACTATTTGTAACACCTTTGAAAACTACTAATAATATTATCTTTGCTTTAAAAACACAGGTGGGATTGCAAACAATAAAACAAAATCAAAAGACAAAGCTTCAGGTGAAGGGCTGACTGCATGTCTGCAGTGTTTACACAGCAATAATGAAGTGTTGGAAAGTATTTAATGGTGTATGTGTATATGTGTGCACATGTGTTTGTACGCTATTGTGTGTGTATCCATTCACCTCAATGCTGGTATGTGTTTGGCAGTAAGTCAGTAGGAGCTAAATAAAGCAAGCATTATTCTCGCCTGCCCCGCTGTCACACGGCACAACCTCACACGAGCAAACGCACACACAATCTACTCTCAAATGACCCCCGACCCTGACTGCTACTGTATCTGGGGTCTTTTATCATTCTGACATCCTGACATACCACTGAAACAAACTGGGCTTGTATGAGGTTTGTAGCTTTAAATGAAAGGAAATGGTCTGACTCATCCAGTTTTTTGTGCGTGCGTGTGTGTGTGTGTGTGTGTAGGTGTGCATCAGCAGCACTGACGCTCTGCTTTTTTTGTCTTTTGTTGCCCTGCTTTTCAGTGCAGTGTGTGAATGCAGGCACCTGTATATTGGTCACAGCATATATACACACACAAATACACATATTGTGTCCCTTGCTATTTTGCCAGCTTACCGCTATTGTTTTTTTTCCCTTATCAGCAGAGTCAGTGATCAATGGCCATAATTAGTCACAACAGAGAGAGATCAAGTGATGCCTGACAAAAGAGAATATCAAAAAATGTTTGGCAGCGATGAAACACAGAACAGTCCGACTCACAAAGTCATTTTAAATATGTTTAAATCTTTTTTCCTAGTAACTAAAATACTTTCAAAAAAGTAGTTTTCCTCCCCTATTAAATAAAATAAACAAAACAATAACTGTAATTTAAGATTTTTGATTGAAGCATAAAAGCATTTATACAAAAAAGACACAAATACTGACAAATAAGACAATTAAATTAATGAATAGTGAGAACCCAAACAACTTTACTTCTTATCACTGTTTTTACTGTTATTTCAAGTTTTCAGAACATGAGTTTATTTAGCAAACAAAAAGTGAAAACATTACAGTATGCATTTTAAATGAGCCTGCATTAGGACACATACATACTCCATTAATATTTGACAAGCTCCTGTCAAATCTGTCTGCAAAAAAGACTCACTGTTGCACTAATCAGTGGAAAACACATTATTCACATCCATTCTAAAGGAAATCCATCCCTCAAGCTGTCAAGATAACAATTCAATAACAACACTGATTATAAAGGCATTCAAGCTGACACAATCAACACATTTTATCTCTTCAAATCTTTGTGCTGGAGCAAAATCACTGAGGATTTACACAAGCGCCTTCACTTCTGGCCAGTTGTAGCAGTCATACATTGTTAAAGTCTAAACTTTTATTCTTTAAATTCTATAAAGGTGGTAAATCTAATGTGATTCTTTACAATTGAATCGTGGTAATACTTTACTAAATCATCCATTTGTTAAAATGACTTAATGCAAACATGAACTAACACTGAGAAAGATTTGTATAGCTTTGATAATGCCAACAGTTCATTGTTTGATCACAGTTCATTGTGTAAAACGTTCATTAAATTTCATTAAAATTCTAAAGTAGGCCTAGTTTATGTTACTAAATATGACTTTATTTTAAAGCTGAATAATACCTTAAATAATAACAATAATACTTAACCAGGTGAACCACATCAAAATGAAGAGGTGTAAAAACAGTTCGTCATTTTTATCTGTCTCCCGCTCGAACCCCCGCATGTGTATTGTATACTGAAAA